>CM064878.1:24041043-24196589 GCA_003313485.2 Penstemon barbatus | reverse complement strand
ATATAAGCTTGGTCATAAAACGCATTCTTAAGAAACACGCTTTTATAAGTAACAGATTAGTGTCGATAGAGTTTCCCGCCCATCTGACATTAAAATAATAAAATTGAAATCCGCTTCTCCTAGCCATACGATTTAAAACTGTCAGATTAGATCAACGGTTCAGATAAATCACGGAAACCAAATCAAAAGGAAACCTATAAAATCCGATCTAAACAGTTTAGTCGTCTTACGCACACAAAAATTCTCAAACTCTCTAACTCTCAAACCCTACTGCTTCGAAAGTTCACTGTTCTTTTGCAGAATCTACTCACTAATCTCTGAAAATGGACAAGATTATTGAGGGAAGGTACTTCAACTACAGCAAATTTCATTTTTCTGGCACTGATTTGATGCGTTCTTTACTGGAAAAGATCAAAGAAGCATCGTTGGTTCCTGTTTTGGAGGCTCACGAAAATAGAGTCTACCTGGAGGATGTTTACCATTTCTACATGACCAGAGAATTCAATGATGATGAGACTGTTATGACTGCTGAAATAGGCGGTAAGAAGATTGCTGTATCTGCTGCTGTTCTTAGTGAAGTTTATAAGCTGACGAACGAGGGAGGAGATGTGACCAGTCTAGGGTCAGCAAAGGAAGAAGAGTTTTGGGCCATTTGTGCTAAACCTGGAGAAGAGATGACTGGGACTTTGATGAAGACCCAGCTGAAAGGAGAATATCAGAGGTTTGCTGATATTATTGCAAAGATAATAGATTGTGCTACAGGTTCACTGGATGGATTACCTAGGAAGAGGTACTGCACAATGATTTGCATCTATTATGGATTTAAGGTTAACTGGGCTGCTCACGTATATGAGCTGTTAAGTGATAAAAGGCATTCTCATGCTATTCTACTGAGTAATCTGTTTGCCTCACTAAATTGCCCTATGGGTGGTGGGAAGCAAACTCATGGAAGTAAAGAGTTCAAACTCTACGAGCCAGTCAGACAAATAGTGGATAAGCCTAAGAGAAAAGCTCCTTCAAAATCCAAGAAGACCCCTTCTAAGAAGAGCAAGAAGGTGGGTCAGACAAGTCAATCTGCTGAGGCAACAGCACAGTCTGCTGTTGTGGCTGAATCAGCACAACCTGAATTTGAAGTCCCTGAAAAGGTGATAGATGACTTCACAGCTGAAGTTGAGAACATGGAGACTGGCACTTCATCTGAAAAGACAGAATCTGATGAAGAAGTTCCTATTACAAGGTTGAAAAGATTGAGGACTAGGAGTGAGGCAAGGGGACCTCCTGTTGCAAACCCTCCTGCCAAGAGAATTCCTAAGTCCAAAGCAAAGAGAATGGTAAACTTCTCTGAAAAACCTGTTGCAATTGTAAGAGAAACAACTACAGAAGCAGAAAGGCCATTAACAATTAAAGAACCTGCTGTTGAAGCTGCAAAAGCTGCTGCTACTGAAGAAAAAGTTATCTCTGAAATTGGAGTACAAACAGAAGACTCATCTGTTGCACTATCTGCTGAAGTTCAAAATGAACAGCAGACTAGTTCAACACTTGAAGGAGATGTACCTTTGTTGCATCCTACTCCAGTTGCTGCAACCCCTCTTCAATCAGTTGAAAGCCCTGACCCAATCAGACAAAGGCCTGGGAAATTTTCAACTTATGTAACTGTTGCTGAAAAGATGAAGTTAGATGCTGCTGAAAAGCAGAGGTTAGCTGCAGAGAAAGCAGAAGAGGATAGGCTGAAAAGCCTAGAATTAAAAAGGCTGGAGGAAGAAGCCAGCAAAATGACTCAAGAGCAGAGAGATGCTATTGAGGCAGCAGAGTTGGCTGCTGTTATTGAAGCAAGCATCAAGGATGCTCATGGACATCAGCATACTGGTGGGATAGCTATTGGTGAACCAAGGGATCCAAACAAACCAATTCCAGCTATGCCTGCACCCAAGATAAAAGAGAAGAAAAGAGAAGAAATCAGACTATCTCTTGAAATTGTTAGGGAAGACCCTGCAATGTTTGAAGAATTTCTCAAAAGACTGGATGCTGAAAGTGAGAGGATTAATCGTCTGACACTCTTCCATTCTGAAAAGATCAGATACAACAGATGGAGGGAATTCAGATTGACCAAAAGTCCTGCTGAAATGGCCAAATGGAAAGAATTCAAGGCTACAGAAGAATGGATACTTAAAT
This sequence comes from Penstemon barbatus, assembly GCA_003313485.2. Classification (NCBI taxonomy): domain Eukaryota; kingdom Viridiplantae; phylum Streptophyta; class Magnoliopsida; order Lamiales; family Plantaginaceae; genus Penstemon; species Penstemon barbatus. The sequence continues at coordinate 24,194,417 of CM064878.1, read as the reverse complement.
GGCTTGAGACAAATTCACTCATTCAAGCACTTGATTCAGAGTTCTTTCTGGATAGATTAAGGATGAGGATATGTCATATAGTCAAAGAAGAAGCCAAGAAGATCTTTGCATCTATCTCTGAGGATTTTGATAACTCAACAGACCTCAAAGAAAGATTTATCAAGTTGGCTATTGCTCAAGCAATGGAGCTCTGGGCAAAGAAAGCAAGGAAGTTAAGGGGACAACCAAGTGAACTGGTCCCACTTCCTAACATCAAACATATTGTCTATGGACCTAATCTGAAACCTTATGAAGAGTTACCTGAGGATCCAACATCTACTTTTATTCCTCTTGATAACTTTACTTGGATTTCTAACAGGTCTGCAGTGGACAATGAGGGATTGATGAGGACAGTTGAAACTGTCAAGAAGATTATATCACCTGCTGAGAAAGAAGGAGCAGAGTCCTCTGATCAACCTAAGCAAATTGAGGGTACTTCAGACCCATCTGATCAAGACAGAATGCAGGATGATAAGTCTGATGCTGCTGAGGAATCAAAGAAGGAAGAAGAAATTCCAGCAGATCAGTTAAAGGAGACAAAAGTTGCTGCTGAAAGAGATGATCAAGCTATGGAGAAGGAAAGCACTCCAAGCCTTGCTGATGAACCAGCAGATCAATCTCTTGCTTTGACAACTCAACCATCAGAGCAACTCATGAAAGACTCACCTGCTGCTACTTCAGATATGCCTTCAACCTCTCATGGTGTTCAGACAAATCTGTTGGACTCCATCCAACAAATGATCACCAATTCTCTGAAGGATATGAAGAAAGAATTAGCTGCAGAAGTGATAGCTGCTGTTAATCAACCAGTTCAAAAAGCTGCTGCTGTTCCAACAGATCTGATAGAAGACACTGCTTACAATGTTAAATCTATCTGTCAGGACATGGACATTCTTAGAAGAAGGACTCAGAGCACTACTGAAGGTTGGAAGCAGATTGAACAAACTGTTGAATTGGCTCTCCAAGCAGAAGATGAAGTCATGGGAAATATGATGAAAGACTTCACTGCTTCATCAAATTGGATTTTGGGATCTCAAGTTCAATTGGGTGATCAAGGAGAAGACTTGTTAAAAGAAGTCAAGAATGTTAAAGCCAATCAACTTAAACAACAGGCTCAGATGAATGCTATGGAAGAGAACATCAAGCTTCTCTGTGATTCACTTCTAATTACTCCAATCTTACCAAACTATCAAATCGACCCTGCTGATGATGACAAAAAGGGGGAAGAGAGGATATTTGGGCAGAAAAGAGTTGGACCTTCTGTTGAATTGGAAGCTGAAGAAGATGCTGAAGGAACAGAAGTCTTAGAAGAGTCTGCTGATGATAATGATAGGAATGAAGCAGCAAATGAAGGCACAAGCAGATCAGCAGAAGAAAAGATCACAGAAAAAGAAGAAGATGACAAGGAGATAGCTGAAGAATTTGAAGAAACTGAAGCTGAAGCAAAAGCTAAATCTGATAAGGAGATAGCTGCTGCTAAGGATTCAGCTGAAGAACAGCTTGATCCTGACTCTAAAAAGAAGAAGCTAGAGCTGTTGAAGCAGAAGTTGGAAATTGAAACTTCCAAACCTGCTGATGAATCAGAAAAAGAAGACAAGGAAGCTGAAGAAGAAAAGAAAGAAGAAGACTAGTTTAGACTAGATTTCTTTACTTTAAAAACCTTGTAATCTTTTACTTTGCATTTTTTACTCTTCAAAACTTGTAAAATGTAATCAACTCTACATCTATAAAAATTGCAAGTTTGACTCCAACAGATTATTTCTATCTCAGAAATTTTTGAGGATCAAAACTTTAGTTTAGGTACAGGTACTTAGCTGAGGTTTTGTCATCATCAAAAAGGGGGAAATTGTTGGATGAAGATGAAGATGAAGTGCAAAGAAGTTAGAAAGTAAGGGAAGGTTTTGATGAATTCCAAAACATCATAATCAGCTAAGTATGGAAGCTTAGTTCCCTTAGAAGAATTTTGAACAAGTAAAAGAAGACATCAGAAGAGTTCAAAGTTCGAAGCTCAGAAGACTAGTGATCTCTTGTTGAATCAGCGAACAGAAGGGTAGAGCATCAGCCGAGTCAAATCAGATTAGTTCAGTATTTGATCAGCAGAGTATCTATCAGCAGAGTCGTTTTGATCAGCAGAGTAGAAGAGATCAAGAGATTAGTCCAACGGTAATAAATGCACCCGGTGTAATAAATGCTGAAAGAGAAGGGTAGTAATGGCAAATGATTGAAGATATCCTCGGATCAGCAGAGTGCATTAAATGCAGCATTAAATGCGATGGACAGAAAGGTACTGTACACTGTACGATTGCTGCAGGGAGCCGTTCCAAAATGAGCTGGATAATGGATTTGAAGATGTGATTTTCTTCAACGGTCATAAATTCAAATCCAAGTATAAATAGAGCAAAGTTCGAAGAGAGAGACACACAACAACATATCTGAGATTTCGCAATTGAAGCAGAATTCTTAAGTCTCAAGAAACTCGAACAGCTCACTCGTCTGGTGAAGTCATCTGTTGGCTGATCCAAGTTGAAGTCAAAAGAAAAACATTATCTGAGTGATATTGTGAAAGAGTAGTGTTGTGCGAAGATTTGATCCGTCTTTGTGAGTGATCAAAATCTAGAGGATAGGTTTTCTTTGTGAACTCCTATTGCGAGCTTATAGCCTTCTCATTTGTTGGTTAGGTATAAGTGGAGATTTGTATTGTAATCTAAGTGATTATAGTATAACCCAGAATCTGTGTGATCTGGAAGAGTGGACTAAAGGATTTTTATCCATATAACCACTATAAAAATTCTTTGTGTTATCTTGCATTTAAAGCTTTCTTGCATATTTAAAGTTTGCACATTTAAACACTTCGAATTATTTGAAAAGATTTTAAAACAAAAGGAGTTTGTAAAAACTGGGGATAAAATCTTTCAAGAACTAAGTCTACTTGTGAAAAACACTTTGAAACAATCCGCTGCAAGTAAACTCTTTGAAAAACTGTTTTGCTGAAAAACAGCTAAGTTACTGTAAGAAGAGTGGTCAGTCGTCTGTTCAAGATTTGTTCACGATCAGACTAGTCTGCTTACTGTTCTTCATCAGCTTAGTCTGCTGACAGAAGACTGAAAAGTTTTTAAGTTCAAAAATTTTCAGAGGTCTATTCACCCCCCCCTCTAGACCTCATCTGACCACTTGGGACCAACAGGTTTCCAGATTTAGCAGTCACACTGGAAGTATTATCTTGAATTAGAAAGTACAGAATCGAGATGATTAGAGGTGCCGACCAATTCACACACCCTAGGTCTCGATCGGAAAATTAGTCGTTAGAGGGACCGTATGTACATGGTACTTATAAGAGGTTTAAGGTTCACTAAAGTCAATTCACCTGAAGTTGGGCCTCATGGGCTTGTGGCTAGACATCGACCATGGGGTGTGGGTACTCCCGAATTAATAGTGGATTAATTCTAGAGTGGTCAATTGAAAGTAGTTTGATTGATCGGAGCAATTAATTAAATAATTAATTGCTCACTAATTAAATCGCAGAAATGTGAGCCTGCGGCCAATTGATGGTGAACCTAGAGGGTCACACACAAAAGCTGGAACTGTAATAGTCAGTGGCAGAACGAAATGATTTAAAGTAGTTAAATCAAGATAAGGAATTAAAGGAATAATTCCTGGAGAGAAATTAATTAGATTTATCTAATTAATTAAATTGAATCTTTAATTAGATTTATTGGATTATTTAATTAAAGTGTTAATTAAATAAGTGGGCCATTTAATTAAAGTGGTTAATTAAATGACTTGGGCTATTTAATTAAAGGAATAATTAAATAGAGAGGGATTGGGCCAGACTTATCTGATAGCCCATTAGCTAGGAGATAAGATTAGGGATAGGGTTTGAACTCTCCTATAAATAGGAGTCTTCAAGAATCAAAACCCTAAGCAAAAAGGAAAAACCCTAATCTTCTCTCCCTCACTAGCCGCCGCCCCCTCCCCAAGAAACCCTAGCCGCCGCCGCCGCCCCTGGTTGTAGATCGGCCGTGCAGCAACTCTCTCCCTCTTCCGTTCTGCATCTAGAGTTGGATCCAAATCCAACTCTTGAATCTGAGCTGCTTTTCTCCTAGTTCTGAGCCTGAGGATTAAAGTGATTGCAGATCCAGCTGGTGTGGACTAATCTCTGGAGGCACAACATTTGGGGTGCTCTAGTGACCCAAAAGAAGACCGGAGAAACCACCACCTTTGCCTGTGGTGAGGTAAAATGTTAATTTTACCAGCTTTTCGTTTTAGTATATGTGCTGAAATGAATTCATACTTATCTATATGTGCTAATAAGAACCCTGGGTTGTGGTGTATAAAAAATTTTAAATTCCGCACCGTTGTAGTTGACAATTATACCCATGAAAACCCCAACAGTGGTATCAGAGCCTAACTTATTATGCGCATATAAATAAGGCATGAACGCATCAATTTATATGTTTTATATATGATTGCTGTGTTCTGGTATTTGATTCTTGCTTGTTATGATATATTGAGTGTTCGGATTTTTGCACTTTTCGGTTTTTGGGCCTAAAATGTAATTTCCGAAAATTGGAGGGCTTGTTTGCAAATTGCGATTTTTTATAAATCTGGACAGAAATTGAAATTTTGTTTTTATGCAATTCTGGACCAAATTGTAAATTCTGAAATTTTTCAAATTTTGGGTCATTTTGCAATTTACGAAAGGTTAGGGGTGTTTTTGCTATTTTCCGTAAAACTGGGGTCTGTTTTGCAATAAACAAAAGTTTCTGGAAATTTTATCAATTTTCTGCTTTCTGGTCCAATTTGCGTATTCTGGAAATTTTGGGGCTATTTTGTAATTTCCAAAAGTTGAGGGGTCAAGGTGTAATTTTTGAAAATTCAGGGGCCGAACTGCAATTTTTCAAACTTGAAAAACAGAAACTGTTTTGTGCACTAAAGGTGTTTAGTAAATCCGGAAAGTCAATTTTATCATAATTAGTAGGGACTTAAAGTGAGAATCAAAGGGTCATTTTAAAGGGGTTTAAAATGATGTTAGGGATTGTTTTAGAAGGAGTTTTAAAACTAGAATCTAAATGTTTTAATAGGCTGTTTTAAAACATAATTAGAAATAAGGAAAAGGGGTTTTTGCTTGTTTCTTGCTCTACGTGAAATTGTTTACGTGGTTTTTGATCGCGCCGAGCCTTGACCCTTAGGGTAGATGTGATTGGTTATTTTTTATCTTATTGGTTTTATTGGGCCTGCGAGCCTTAAGTTTTGGGCCACTTTGAGCCATTGTAATAGGTAGGGCTTTACTGTTTTATTAGTTTAGAATGGAGGCCCGTTACAAGCAAGGTGGGAACCCATGAAGACTAAAGGCCATGTATGCATGGTAAAATGTGTAATAGAGTAGGTCTCTTTGAAACCTAATAGATTGACCAATAGGACCATCATCTGTGGCTCGATGGTGGTCCGCATAGGAGGCTCCCGATCGAAAACATACTGTGGTAGCATGCATGCTAGGTGTGTATGTATTTATTTACGTATTTATATCTGAGCTTGTATGGTGATGCGCGCTAGTTATAATTAGATCGTAAATAAAAGATAATGCATAACTGGAACGGTGAGATCTCGAGGAGAGTTACCTCAAACTCTTAAACCCGAAAATCCCCTCTTGAAAATAATATTAAGTCATATTGGGTACATTTAAAATGATGTTTTAAGGATCCAAGCCTTCCATCAATAGGAACTAGTGTATGTTGTTCACTTATCGTTGAAGGTGATCCAGAGTCTGGCACCCTAGGCGAAGAAAGGGACAATGCACGAAATTCCTTGATTCTCGTTTTTAATTAAACTAGACAAGGGTGGGGACTGGTCGGGATGTGATTATCGACCGATAACTAGTTACGGGGACTTCACGACCGGGCCAGTTGCTCATCATGATTGATGGGTTAGACTTAACGATTAGTACCACTTATGATGTAGCAGTGCTAGATAAGTGCGAAGACCGAGGCAAAATAGCTTGAAGGTTGTGGAGGAACACAATTGGTAAAAGTATACCTACCTGGGGAGTTAATTGTATGGCCACGAGTCGTGGGTGCAATTAATGTCTGCTGGGACGTCAAGACCTACTAGGAGATTAGATTTCCCGAACAATTAAAGGGGTAATTGTTTCGAGAAAATAGTGGGAGAACTTTTTCGATAACAAGTCCAACATCGTTAATTATAAGTATTAATATAGATCAGTCAGCTAAACGTTATCATTTACTTTTGTAGATCAATTCTGCAAAAATGTCTAAGAATCCATTAGCTATCATCCTTGACTCTAACAAACTGAACGGATCAAATTTTATCGACTGGCTTAGAAATCTGAGGATAGTCCTCGACTCCGAGAAAAGGGGTTACATTCTCGATGCACCCATGCCTGGTGCACTTCCGGAAGGGGTTTCGGAAGAGGAACGAGCTACCCATCAAAGGTGGGTCGACGATGATATTCAGGTTCGTTGCCTCATGCTGGCATCAATGACCAATGAGCTGCAGAAACAGCATGCAAGGATGTTGCATGCTGCTGACATAATTCTTCATCTCCGAGAGCTATTTGGAGAGAAGTCTAGGACCAAAAGGTTCAAGACTACAAAAGAATTGTTCAATCTGAGAATGGCTGAGGGTTCAAGTGTGAAAGATCACTGTTTACGCTTCATTAATCTGGTTGAAAAACTGGAGAACTTGGAGGTAGACCTGCACGCTGATCTCTCCACTGACCTGCTCCTCCATACTCTGCCGCGCTCATTTGATCAGTTCGTGTTGAACTACAACATGGAAGATAGAGCACACGCTCTACACGAACTGACCAATTTATTGGTCACGGCAGAATCAACCCTGAAAATGGAGAAGTCTGTCATGATTGCTGAGCAACCCAAGGCTGCAAAGCCTAAGAAGGGCAGGAAAAAGAAGAAGAAAGTAATCTCTTCTAAAACAACCAAGAAGGTTGTCGAGAAGAAAAGAAAAAGCCCAGAAGATGAATGTTTCCACTGCAAGAAAGCAGGGCGCTGGAAAAGGAACTGCCCAGACTACTTGAAAGAGGTGGTCAAAGGTATTTTCTTTATTGAAGTTAATATTTCTATTAACTGTGCATCTTGGGTGTTAGACACCGCAGCCGGTTCTCATATCTGCAATGATTTGCAGGTGATGGGAGCAGTAAGGCCTCTTAAACCCGGGGATAGAATCCTGCGCTTTGGAAACGGAGCTAGGGTTGCGGCAGAGGCCATAGGAGACGTTGAATTAGTTCTAGGAAATTTTTCTTTGGTTTTGAAAGACTGTTTGTACGTACCGACAATTATCAAAAACATTATTTCTATTCCTTTGTTGGATAATGATGGTTTTTGTTTTTCCATTTCAAATGGAAGTTTTAGCATAATAAAATGTGGTTTTACTTATGCTTGTGGTACTTTGATAGATGGTCTTTATTCCTTAGAACCTGCTAATTCTAATGTCATGCACATTCAATCAAAGAAAAGAAAACAAGATGAAAACAATCCACAACTTTGGCACGCTAGGCTTGGACATATTTCCAAGAGTAGAATTCAAAAGTTGGTCTCTTCTAGGGCTCTTGAAATAAAGAACCTAGATGATCTCCCAACTTGCGAATCCTGTCTCAAGGGAAAAATGACCAAAGCGCCTTTTACTGGGAAACCGGAGCGAACCAAACAAACCTTGGATTTAATCCATACTGATGTTTGTGGACCACTGAGTATCAGTGCGAGAGGAGGATTCTCATACTTCATAACCTTCACAGACGACTTCAGTCGTTATGGGTATGTATACCTGATGAAGTATAAGTCCGAAGCTTTTGATAAATTCAAAGAGTTTCGAATGGAAGTTGAGAATCAACTTGGACATAGTATCAAGGCACTTCGGTCGGATCGAGGTGGTGAATACTTAAGTCAAGAATTCCTCGATTATCTTGTAGAGAATGGAATTCTCTCTCAGCGAACTCTTCCCAGGACACCGCAGTTGAATGGTGTGTCTGAGAGAAGGAACAGAACTTTGTTAGACATGGTTCGTTCCATGATGAGTTTCGCTGACCTTCCTTTTTCGTTTTGGGGCCAAGCCCTATTAACTGCTTCGAAGATACTTAACATTGTACCTTCAAAGTCGGTGCCGACGACGCCATACCAAGAGTGGTTTGGTAAAGCACACATATACTCATATCTACGAGTATGGGGATCTCCTGCCTATGTAAGAAACAAGAAAGGAGATAAACTAGATAGTAGATCTAGTTTGTGCAAATTTGTGGGGTATCCAAAGGAATCCATTGGATACCTGTTCTACGAACCTAAGGAACAAAAGATGTTTGTGTCCAGGAACGCCCACTTCTTGGAGGATGACTTCCTCACTAAAAGAAGCGGGATATCCGTAGAACTTGATGAAGTCCAGGAACTGGACCCATCCCCACAAACAGTGGGAGTTGATCCTGAACCCGTTGAACCATCTAGTACACCAGTACTTCGTAGGTCCGATCGAGTTCGTAGAGAGCCTGAAAGGTATGGCTTTATTCACGAAAACGATCAATTGGACACTGATCCAAGGACATACGAAGAAGCTATGTCAGACATAGATTCGGGTGCGTGGCAGGAAGCCATGCAATCCGAAATGGATTCCATGCATTCCAACAAAGTATGGACTTTGGTTGATCCACCTGAGGGAACCATCCCTGTAGGCTGCAAGTGGATCTTCAAGCGCAAGCTAGGAATGAATGGAGAGGTCTTAACTCATAAGGCTCGCCTCGTGGCAAAAGGTTATTCTCAAAGGCCTGGTATAGACTATGAGGAAACCTTCTCGCCAGTAGCGATGTCTAAATCCATTCGGATACTATTAGCCATAGCCGCGTGGTATGACTACGAGATATGGCAAATGAATGTAAAGACCGCCTTTCTCAATGGCGACATTGATAAGGAAATCTATATGCAACAGCCAAAAGGCTTTACATCTAAAGGAAGTGAGCATAAGGTTTGCAAACTTCAAAGGTCAATCTATGGCCTAAAACAGGCGTCCCGAACCTGGAACATACGTTTTGATGAGACAGTCAAGGGGTATGGCTTCATCAAGAACGTTTATGAGTCATGTGTGTACAAGAAATTCGATGGGAGTTCGGTACAATTTATTGTGTTATATGTCGATGACATTCTGTTGATCGGAGACGATATCAGAACGTTGACGCAGACGAAAGCGTGGTTGTCCACGCAATTCTCCATGAAGGATATGGGAGACGCATCTTACGTACTAGGCATACGTATCTATAGAGATAGATCGAAGAAGATGTTAGGTCTCTCCCAATCCCAGTACATTAACACTATACTGAAGAGATTCAGTATGGAAGAATCCAAGAAAGGATTGCTTCCAATGAGACATGGAATCTATCTTTCTAAATCAATGTGCCCTACGAGTGATGAAGAAAGAAAGAGAATGTCTCTCATACCTTATGCATCTGCCATTGGCAGCATAATGTATGCAATGTTATGTACTAGACCTGACGAAGCTCACGCTCTCAGTGTAACGAGCCGCTACCAGTCAAATCCAGGGGAGGAACACTGGACCGCCGTAAAGGCTATCCTAAAGTACCTGAGAAGGACTAAGGATATGTTCTTGGTCTACGGTGGGAGTGGAGAATTAAAACTCGAAGGATTCACTGATTCGAGTTTTTAGTCTGACGTGGATGATTTTAAATCCAATTCTGGATATATATTTTGCCTCAACGGCGCAGCGGTGAGTTGGAAGAGCTCCAAACAGTCGACCACTGCAGACTCAACCACTGAAGCAGAATATATCGCCGCATCAGATGCAGCAAAGGAAAGTGTTTGGATGAGAAACTTCATCCAAGAGCTGGATGTGGTACCTAGCATTGCAAATCCCATAGTAGTCTTCTGTGACAACAATGGGGCAATTGCTCAAGCGAAGGAGCCGAGATCACACCACAAATCCAAACACGTATTGAGGAAATACCATGTGACCAGGGAGATCATAGGTAGAGGAGACATTCAAATGGAGCATGTCGACTCAAAGGATAACGTAGCTGATCCACTAACTAAGCCATTATCGCAAAAGGTGTTCGAAGAGCATCTGACAAGGATGGGTCTTAGAAACGTTTGTGATTGGCTTTAGGGCAAGTGGGAGATTGATAGGATAGTGCCCTGCAAGCCAACAAAATAGCTTGTAATAGGAACATTATTTTATCTTGACAGAATCTTTGATTTATCAATTAATACGAACTGTTTATTTTATTGAGAATTCATAATATAAACAAATGGCCATCTTCATCTTTCGCGAACACATTTAAGCGATTGGTTGAAACCCTGAGATCACTCATGACTACGGGACTATTCACTTCAGTATTGGGTGCGATTAATCATGAAACAGTCTCAAAGGTCGTGATCTAAAAAATGTTCCAAGTCATAGATTCATATCGAGACGGGGTATCGAATGAATCGTTAAGACTTGTAGGATTATGCATGATTCACTAAAAGTGAATTTGTTGTCGTTTCATGAACAAGACATTGTTAATGTCAGTGCATATGACTAGGTGGTTCGATAGGGGATCGGACGCATCGAACGACCCGAACAGAGAGACCCATTGTGGAAGTGCTTAAAAAGCATATCGGTGGTGGGATGTCTCTCAAGACTTATAACAGTGTACGATTTAGTCCTTAGACTTGAGGTGCTAGGGCGAATTCGGTATACGGGTGTGCATACGTTGATTTAGGAGCCGGGCACATAGCCTGTCCATTGTGCGCCTACGTTGGGTATGTATAGTCGTATGCGCGGATGGTTAGCATCAATATAGGATCTACCGACTCATTGTAATGGATGAGGGAATTTCCTGTACATTCTTCGATTATACATTCCGAGAAATCCATGGCCATGGTCAGTGACGGATTTGGAAAGGGGTTTCCAGATTTAGCAGTCACACTGGAAGTATTATCCTGAATTAGAAAGTACAGAATCGAGATGATTAGAGGTGCCGACCAATTCACACACCCTAGGTCTCGATCGGGAAATTAGTCGTTAGAGGGACCGTATGTACATGGTACTTATAAGAGGTTTAAGGTTCACTAAAGTCAATTCACCTGAAGTTGGGCCTCATGGGCTTGTGGCTAGACATCGACCATGGGGTGTGGGTACTCCCGAATTAATAGTGGATTAATTCTGGAGTGGTCAATTGAAAGTAGTTTGATTGATCGGAGCAATTAATTAAATAATTAATTGCTCACTAATTAAATCGCAGAAATGTGAGCCTGCGGCCAATTGATGGTGAACCTAGAGGGTCACACACAAAAGCTGGAACTGTAATAGTCAGTGGCAGAACGAAATGATTTAAAGTAGTTAAATCAAGATAAGGAATTAAAGGAATAATTCCTGGAGAGAAATTAATTAGATTTATCTAATTAATTAAATTGAATCTTTAATTAGATTTATTGGATTATTTAATTAAAGTGTTAATTAAATAAGTGGGCCATTTAATTAAAGTGGTTAATTAAATGACTTGGGCTATTTAATTAAAGGAATAATTAAATAGAGAGGGATTGGGCCAGACTTATCTGATAGCCCATTAGCTAGGAGATAAGATTAGGGATAGGGTTTGAACTCTCCTATAAATAGGAGTCTTCAAGAATCAAAACCCTAAGCAAAAAGGAAAAACCCTAATCTTCTCTCCCTCACTAGCCGCCGCCCCCTCCCCAAGAAACCCTAGCCGCCGCCGCCGCCCCTGGTTGTAGATCGGCCGTGCAGCAACTCTCTCCCTCTTCCGTTCTGCATCTAGAGTTGGATCCAAATCCAACTCTTGAATCTGAGCTGCTTTTCTCCTAGTTCTGAGCCTGAGGATTAAAGTGATTGCAGATCCAGCTGGTGTGGACTAATCTCTGGAGGCACAACATTTGGGGTGCTCTAGTGACCCAAAAGAAGACCGGAGAAACCACCACCTTTGCCTGTGGTGAGGTAAAATGTTAATTTTACCAGCTTTTCGTTTTAGTATATGTGCTGAAATGAATTCATACTTATCTATATGTGCTAATAAGAACCCTGGGTTGTGGTGTATAAAAAATTTTAAATTCCGCACCGTTGTAGTTGACAATTATACCCACGAAAACCCCAACAAGGTGTAATTATAAGAAGAAAAAAAGGACAAAAAAGTAATTTTAGTCCTTTAACTTGGGTAAGAACACGAAAATGAAACACGTTTAATACGGCAAATAGTTTACATCCTTTATGTTATAAGTTACCGCAATTTTAGTCATTTTATCCTCTATTTTAGTCATAAATTCACTGAAGTGTCCATAAATTGCTATGCAAACAAACAAATTGGGATATTTTGTCCCTTTGGTTGATACGCAATGATAATTCACCACGTCACCTTGTTAATTTAGCTTAAAATTAGAGGAAACTAACACTTTATTTTTCTCCATTTCTTACCTAGCCTACTAATTATTAGGGGGAAAAAATTATAATGCCTCAATTTGTTTATTTATGTGGCAATTTATGGACATTAATATTAATTTCGACAAATTTAGGACAAATATTGCATGTAAGTACCACAAAATTCAGATTTTTTCCTCTCAAACCCGAACATCCAAATTCAATTCAAATGGAGTTTTAACTTCTTTCTAAAACACAAAATTTAATATCCAAACTCAATCCAAATGGGGATTGAAAGGTTTCACTGAAACCACTCAAACTATTTTTTTCAAAACCAAAATCGTGAATCAAGCCAAAACACTTCCATATAGACCGTAGAAGATGGATTTTATACATTTCTCTCCAGTCAAGGGTGTGTACGTACTGGTCATCTTGCTCGACGCAACCGCAGCGTAGTTTTACATCTATACAATGAAAATAGGTCAGAAGATGCATAAAAGACTGAGTATTGTAAACAACATAATTTTGTTTTTGTAAAAGATTACTTTCAGTGAAAAAGCTCCCACACCAACATATGGGTGAAAGTTGAACCTAATTACTTGGAATTCGGTTCAGACTCGCTCGTTAAATACTCGGTCACTGTTTGCTAACTTTGTTATTGATTCGAGCTCGAACATGAATCTAGGCTCGCCGAAATTTTCAAGCCGAGTTCGAACGAGATTTCTAAAATGGTGGGGTCTTTTCTATTTCAATTTAAATCTCGTCAACATCTTATTCTTTTACTTATTGTCTTTTTTTTTTTTCATTGACTAGAAAATACATCATATCACTACGAAATCGGATCTTTTTCCTTTAGAAATAGGCCCTTAATCTTCGTATATAACCAAGTCCTTATTCAAGTCTCTATTTATTTAAGAAAATTGCATATGGGTCTTATTCAATTCAATTTTTTCTTTTTTCAAAACTCCTTTACCATATTTTCATATAACAAGTTTATGAATGGATACAAATATGATTCTCCGACTCATTATACGAGCACATTATATAATTGCTCTTATATTAGATATTATCAAATTATTGTTATATGGTCATTTTCTACTTTAATACTAACTTTATTAGTGAGTTCTGTTGGATATTTTTAATTTAAGTCTATATTAAGGATTAGTTTATTTTGGATTAAATCTAGACCATTAAATTTGGACCATTGATCTAGTGATTATTATTTAATCTATTTTCAAACCTTATATTGGTCCCAAGTGGTCAGATGAGGTCTAGAGGGGGGTTGAATTGACCTCTAAACTTTTTGGCAATTTTTAACTTCAAAACTTTTACTTAACTGTTGAATAAACTAAGCTGGTATAGAACAGTAAGTTTACAAGGCTGATCGCGAACAAATCTTTGAACAGCTTTGTCGACCACTAATCTGATAGTTACTTAGCTGATTTAGTTAAAATCAGTTTTAATACTAGAGTACTTGGAGCGGATTTTCAAAGTGTTTTTCACAAGTAAACTTAGTAGTTTGAAAATTTTATCCCCAGTTTTGTAAACTCCTTTAAACTCTTTTCAAACAGTTTGAATGTGTTTTATGCAATCTGAAAATATGCAAGTTGAAAGCAAATGTAAAAACACAAGTAATTTTTATAGTGGTTATATGGATTTAAATATCCTTTAGTCCACTCTTCCAAGTCACAAAGATCTTGGGTTATACTAAGAACACAAAGTAATTAGTACACTCCACTTACGCCAAAACAACAAATGAATCTGGCCGTAAGCTCACAATAGGAAATCACTAAGAAAACATATCCTCTGAAGCTAGATCACTCACAAAGATGGATTTACATTTCTCACAACACTCAAACAGTTTTTCACTCAGAAAATGTGTTTGTCTTTGATCTTCAACTACGGCTTCAGTCAACAAATGACAGAGCTGATGAGTGAGCTGTTCTTGAGACTTAAGAGATTTTGCTTCGAATTTCTTCTCAGAGATTGTGTTGTTGTTCTTCTCTTTGTCTCTTCAGCTATTTATACTCGTAGGTTTGAAAAATGTCCGTTGAAGTGAGACATAATTCAAAATCCTCGGGCACTGGTCCTTAATTTCCGCGAACGGCTCTCTGCACAGTGTCCGTATTGTCAACAGTACTTTTCTGCATGCAACATTAAATGCACCAAGCTGATAGGAAGTTTTTCTTCAATCATTTGTCTTTAATAACCTTGTACTTCAGCATTTATTACTTCAAGGGGCATTTATTACCGTTGGGAAGACTTCTTGATCTTTTCCACTTGGCTGACGAAAGTGCAAGTCTGATGACGGATGAAGCTGATCCCAAATTTGAACAAATCTGATTTGAGTCGGCTGATTTTCACCAGTCTGATTTCTTTCCTTCAGCAGATCAGTAGTCTTTTGGACCTTGAATTTTGACTCGTCTGATTTGTCTTCTTACTTAGTCAAAATTCTTTTAAGGGACTTTTACAACTAAGTTTTCCATACTTAGTTGATCTTAGGTTTTGGAAATCATCAAAACCACCCTTTACAAATTATCTTCAGTGCTTTCATCTTCACCTCTATCCAACACCTTATGACTCTTAATTAATTAGTTAATTCCTTTCAAAATTCATAAAATTCGTTTCAATTTTTATTACTTAATTCCATATCTTTAAATAATACATAAAATTCGTTTCAATTTTTATTACTTAATTCCATATCTTTGAAATAATACATAAAATTCGTTTCAATTTTTTGTTCCACTCTTACATCACCAAAAATTAAATTAGGTTATTTGTAATTGATTATTTGGGCTTGTTTCGGAAAGAGTAATTCATAGAAAAACAACGGTTTATAACTGTGCTCCATAGTATTTTTGAGACAAATTCATTGTAGAACACGTATACTCATTGATGGGGACGAATATCGTACTGAGGAGAGCGTAGAATCTGCGCGACTTTGAAGGAATTCGATTTTTGCTAAATTTTTCGGATTAGAATTGTATCAATTTGAGGTGGAATGTCAACCTCATATTTGGTGTAAATTTTCCAACAAGTTCTTTCTATTTTTTAGTTGGACATTTTTTATAGTTTACTAATGATCAAATAATTTTTCCGGTATAGTTATGTAATTACCGTTTCACTTATTATCAAATAATCTTATTTGCTCTTTTATACTAGCAAAAAAATCCATCTAGAATTGCTTCATAATTTTATAAAGAAGTTATTGTCAATTTTTAAGTGAACATGAGGGGTTAGTTCAAATTTCAAAGTTTAGGATTATTGATAATCTTTTAGGTTAGGAAGGTGTTTTTACATTTTTTGTAGAGGTATAATTGTTATTTTTCTTACAAAATATGTATTTCGACATGGAACAAGATTTTTTACCAATACAAAAATAATACATGGAAATTTTTGCTAATTTGACAAAATGTAGGTATTTTTGCATTTCACTCAATTATTATATTTATGTGAGGACTTCCTAGAATAATTTTATAACAAGACGAAAAGAAATGATAATTTTTGGTAACATGTGATAAACTAGTATATATCAGTTAAATGTCATACATTAGTTCGGGAAAATTGTTTTTTTGGTAACATGTGATAAACCTACTTGCAATTTTGGTATTATTGAATACGAAAATGCAAATTTAGTATCATAGGATAAGGTTTTTATTGCAATTTTGATGACCAAACTCAATTTTCCCCAAAGTTAATGATAATTTAACCACTCGTGATTTAAAAAAGAGCATTTTACCCCTTGAAATTTTGTAAAAGTTTCACATCACCTCCCTGATTTTTTTATAAGCGGCACTTTATCCACTTTTGTTATGATAATGTGGCATTTTACCCCCTGTGTTATGATAATGTTGCAATTTATCCCCCTATGTTATAAAATAGTTTGCATGCCTACTCTCAATTTCGGCAAGTGAGTTACACTCTCCGACTGAAGGGGCTAAATTGCTAAGTGAGTTACACTCTCCGACTGAAGGGGCTAAATTGCTTCGTTAAAAAAATTACAGGGGTAAATTAATTTTTTTTCTAAATTATAGAGGGATCAATTAAACATTATGCATTTCATAGGGGGTAATTTGCCATTAACTTTTTAGAACATTTGGGTTTGATATCAAAATTGCAATGAAAACCTACTATGTGGTACCAAAATTATATTTTCGTATCCAATGATATCAAAAATGCAAATTAACCTATCCTAAGGTTTTTCCCATTAGTTCCATACAACTTCCATTTTAGTTAATTGGAATTGTTTCTTGTTTCACATTGCAATGTAAATAAAATACACAGGTTATAAATTATAATTGATTTTGCGCAAATATTCAAATTGCTTCTTTGAAGAAATAAATTTAAGCGTGACAACTGACAAACTATGCAATATATGGTGATGTAGTCTACAACCATTTATATTCGCAAGTTAAGTCAAAGTCAAACTTAGATCTTGATACCAAAAAAAAAAATGTTTAGGATAGATCTTGTGTTATTGGGATAAAAAGAAAGGGTTGACTAAAAAACTTAATTTAGATATCTTTAATTAGAAGAAATTTAGATAATTTAAATTATTCTCAAAACTTAGATCCATAATTTAAATATAATTATCTAGAAATAAATTCACCAAACCACCAACAAGTAGAGGACTTTCGCAGAACAAAAAAAGCATGGAAAAAAAAGTAGGAGAAGAATAATAATATCTGACACATAATTGATTCTACCATTTTTTGAAGTTTTTTAATAGCTTTGACATCTGGTGATCGTGTGCCTCACAATCTCATTATTATTTGGAAGATCCAGCAACTCAAGTCAAGGGCAAGGCTATTCAAAATATATATCTTATTATACAATATAACATATAACATTTCAGGTTTATTTGGATGGGTTTTGACTCGATTTCTAGGGTTTCGGTTTAAAAAATTGGTTTGGGTGGTTTCGATGAAACCTTTGAGACTTCATGTAAACGAGTTTTGACTCTTGGGTTTTGTGGTTTGAATAAGTTGAAACCCCACTTGAATTGAGTTTGGATGTTGGGGTTTAGGGGAAAAAATAGGTGATATGTATCAATGTCTCTGCAAAAAAGACAGCCGCGATACTACTGGAGAGTACGGTTTCAATATTTCCCATACGCAATTTTTTAGTGAGATTTGGGAGAAAAAATAAGTGGTAGGTGTCAAATCAATGTTTTAAGAGTTTGAGTGTAAGTTTCTGAATAGGTTTTTAATGATTTTATGGGTTCGACGAAAATTTATGTGAAAGAATTTTGACTCGAACTCGCGAAATCCGCGAGACTGGACCAAAACCCATCTACATGCAAGACATATTGGGTTAACGATTGAAATTTGAAATATCGATACTACAAAAACTGAATTTAGTAATTGGGCTTGACTCCATGTAAAGATTGCGTTACATTAAACTTGGGCTTTTTCCATTTGATGATTAAAATTTGGATTGCATTTTTCTAATCAATTTGACGGGCCGAACATGTTTAAGCGAACAAATATTTAAATAAAAAAACTCAAATTTTGAATACTATTTAATGTTTCATTCTTAAAATGAGTTAATAACAATTTACGATATTATTATATTTTGTTCTACCCCTTCTGATTTGACGTCCCTATATTCAAATATACGACACATATTGTCTCCCTAATATTTTTAAATCATAAAAATATTATGATTTAACAAGAATACCATCCATTATATACTATACACTTAAACTTATTTTAAACTTCAAAAAATGAAATAAAGTAATTTACCCGTTATTTTATATGGACCAATGTACTCCCCCATATTATTTTATATATGTATTAATATACCCTTTTGTATATTTATTAATGTGACACTTTGCTTCATGTATTATTTTACATGGAGCTACGTAATTTTATATTTTTACACAATATTTTTCGTTCTAACACTCGATTTCCGATAAGTGGGTTACACTCTCTAATGTAATGAAGTAGACTGATTTTTTTAAATTTTCACATAAGAATAAATTGAAAATTATATATATGGGCATTAACTCTTCTTAAAATTATATGTGAACTATAATAAGAAACAAAATAACATTCAAATTTAATTACTGAAAATTAATTTAATTTCAATAATTTGGAAAGAATTTGAATATATACGTTCTCTGAAGTAGCATGTATTGAACGAATAAATCTTTAGTTTATCAATTATTTTGACTTTTCAAGTTCTTGTAAATCGATTTCGTAGCCAGTTCAGACTACTTAACATTAACACTATTAACACTACAAAGTTGAATTAGATATCATATGATTTTTTTTTTTTAATTAAGACTCATGTGTCTACTAATATTGTTTTTTCTAAAATGATAAAGTTCTTATAATTAATATGTAGTAAACCATTGACATGACCAAAAAAAAAAAGGAGTAAACCATTGTTTGTCCTATACCAATTGAGATTGAGTCCAATTGAAGGGGACTGATCCATATAATATGATGAACTTAGATTTGAATCATCGTTTAAAGAATTATATGTCGACAGTACAATAAAAATAATTAATTCTTTAAAGTTCGAATTTCGAGAAACCCAAAAAGAGGAAAAAAAAACGTCGATGGCGTATAAATTATTCACACTTTTCTGTTGATGTGAGATAAGATTGTTATAGATCTAATCCACATTATCATGAGAAGAATATTGAGAAATTTATTAAAGTTTAAATTTTATCGTTTCTTCTTCAAGTCACTACAACATTTAAGGGTTTTCCCGGCGCTTAAAAAGCGCCGGGAATAGCAAAATTAGCGTCGGGAATACATTCCCGTCGCTTATAAAAGCGCCCCACTGCCGCCGGGTAAAAGGGGCGACGGAATAAAAAAACCGCCGAGAACAAGTATTCCTGGCGCTTAAAAAGCGCCGGGAATATTTATTCCCGACGCTTTCAAAGCTATTCCCGGCGCTTAAAATGCGCGGGGAATAAGCCCACTTTTAATTATAAATATAAAAAAAATATATTTTAAGATATATTTTGTGCTTTTGATTAATGCATTTATATAACCCAAATTTAAATCCAATAAATTTTTTATGATCTTTTAACAAATTAAATCACAATAATTTTTTCTAATAATCCAATATATACTATCAAAATATACTTCTCTTCCAAATCAACAAATGAAATGCCTCAACAATTTGCATTAACAAAAATTATAATAAAATATTTATCAAACTAAATACAAAATAATGTGCGATTTAACCCTTCATCTTAAACCGTCTTCTTTGACAACACCTTCCTGAAATACATAAAATAAATGTGTTAGAAACATAACAATAAAACACAAATAGTAAATCCAAGAAATGAAACTTATCATATAATAAGGGCTAAACAATAAATACGATGAAACGTAGACATGAATTATATTACTAATAGAAGCACTTCCACAATCATAATTGCCAAAGCATATAGTAGTAGTTAAACAAGATGAATCATAACTAAACATCAATGTAATGTTTTATATCATTTGGCTGAGAGATGAAGCTAATTTATCTCATAATGCTAGTTGATATATATATATATATATATATATATATATATATATTTGTGTTTGAACATTAAAATGGTAATATTTTCAAGAAAATTGAAGACTAACAAAGTCTTTAGCAACTCAAATTATAGTTGAAAAAATGAACTAATCGAACAGAATATTATAGTATTTATTCTGCAGATAGTTTTAACAGAAAATTTACAAGAAAGAACAGAAGATGAATGCCTAAAAAACCAAGAGAAATGTTTCTAAGGTTTGAAGAAATATTATCCAATAATGATTCATGTCTGTTTACAAACAGAATTGTATAGCTCATAGACAAAATATTAAAAATGTCAAAATGAATTACCAAATAATAGAAGTGTTCTGCCCAAAAATTGACCCAAAACGAGTTTAAAAAACACCAAGGTAGTAGTTGACAGTGTACTTATCTTAGTATCTAGCCTCACTGATTAAGCTTGTTTGAGAAAAGTGCACAGGACAGTGAAAGTGAAAGTATCAAGCTTAAATTGAAGCAAATATGAAGTAAGGATTCAAAAAAAACTTCCATTGCGTATATGCAGCGGAAACAATGCAACGTCTATGATGTTAAAATTATACAAGTTTGCTAGCTGACAACTCAAAGAGGACAAATATTAAAGGGAAATGAAATCGAACACTTTGTGTTTTATTTCTCCTTCAGCAGAGTTTACACATAAATGCCAAAAAACTTACGTACTTGGCTTAAATCAATAAGAACTTAGCATCTCAAGATATACTCATTAAATTACCAGGATGATAGGAACAAGTAATCACTCGCC
Organism: Penstemon barbatus; assembly: GCA_003313485.2. NCBI lineage: Eukaryota > Viridiplantae > Streptophyta > Magnoliopsida > Lamiales > Plantaginaceae > Penstemon > Penstemon barbatus. The sequence goes on along the minus strand of CM064878.1, from coordinate 24,173,707 downwards.
TCTTCCTCAAAAGACCAAATCCTACAATCCTGCCAAATCCAACCCAAACCAATAAATCCACAAATTTGAACTGCACCGAGACAATTACTATTCATCTAAACTCTAGTATTATTATCCGAGTATGATATAGTCAATCAAACAATTCAATACAAGTACTAAGAGAGCTAGCATTGGGTGAAATCAATATAATGAGTACTCGTTACTTATATACTTTGCTCCCAAAGGGGGGCATTATATGATCGATGTAATGATGCAGCTAGGTAAAGATATTTGTACTAATAATAGAAATTGAAGATCAAGATGTAGAAGGGGTTTTGAAAGTATAAGGCTGCGGAAGTGATAACGGACCTCTCCTGGATTCACTACCATCATCCAACAGCCTATGAACCCTCTTCTTCGTACAATACTGCCTATCAAAATGCTTCACCTGCAATTTGTTGTATTCAAACAATAATAATAAGAATTCCGGCACAAAATGAAAAACCTCCATTCAAACAATAATAAGAATTTTATTCAACAAAACTAGAGAACTTACCCAAGTAGGTCGGCATTGTTTCACATATGCCTCTCTGTTATTTTTGCACTCGGCTGGGTAAAGCAGGCCTACAGTGGCGATTTGTGGGTTTCTTGTTAGATTCCTTCTCCAAGCAAGCGTAGAACGCGTCACATGCCTACTAGGGCAGGGCATTCAAAATTAACTCAGCTTCTCAAAGTTATTATATGATTCGAGCTATATTATACTATAAAATATAATTGATTACCTTGTGGCAAGCTAACCTAGAATCTCACTTGAAAATTACCGAACGAAAACCTCAATTGACTCCAGCAAATCGAAACAGTGTATTAGAAATATGTTTTCTTATATTAGCGCCTACAAAAGTTTGAAACGGTGTATTAGAATTATGTAAATTACCCTTAGAAATATGTTTGAGACGAATCAATCTGTTCCTACAAGCACTATGCTGAATGATTTTAGCAGATAACTTTCCTCACTTTCTCAACCAAAAACTGAGCACAAAACAAGAAGTCTTGTTTTCTAGAAGCTATACATATCCAGCAAATTCAATTTCATGACCGCATCCTTAAAAGCAATGCATCATCACATGAACATATACGTACTATAATCCACTAATTCAATTAACAATTGAACATCAATTTTTACAAAATAGTGAATATCATAGGTTTTCTCTCTTTGCGGAATTTCGTCGAACAGGTGATATACCATGTATAAATACAGCTCGAGAATAAGTATTTTGAATTCTTCAAGTCATTAAATTAAGAGATTACAAAATAGAATTACTTACTTTTTCTTCAAATGTAAATGGAGAAGAAACGTTTTCAATGAACTGCCTCCTTGTTTCGTTCTGTCTCCTTGTACAACAAATGTAATTTCGCGGAAGATGAAGAAGCTAGAGTTGATTTGTGAATTAAATGAAGAAATGAGAGTTGATTGCTTCCCCTCTTTGATTTCTTCTACGGATTCAAGTAGATGAAGAAGTGAGATATGCTTAAACGGAGCAATTAGCGCGGAAGATTTTTCAAAATGGAGCAATTTGGGGAAAATATTAGGGTTTTCTAAATGCTTCTGGCTTAAAGGTTGAATAAAAGAGAAAAAAATGAAAATAAAAGCGTATTATTAAGATTGAAAATAGGCGGATATCTAAGAGTACAACTTGAAATGCGTCAGGTACCATCAGATTATACCCGGCGCTTACAAACCATTAAAATTGCATTGGCGCATAAAAAGCATCGGGAATAATAAAAAAAGCGTCGGGTATCAAATTTATTCCTGACAGATACAAAAGCGCCGGGAATAAAGCATCGCGAAAACCCTTAAATGTTGGGAACCCGGGGCTTGGTGGAGGCACATCCTGCGATTTACATCCTTCAGGGTTCTAGGGCAAGGGTTCTGAGGGTCCAGGATTAGTCAAGTGTAAGCTTGTACACCTGGGTTATCAAAAAAAAAAAAATATTGGGCATGTTTTGTAAATACGTGAAGTGTTACAATTTATATAAGAACATTTTATATCATGTCCTGATAAGTGATAAGAGTGCATGTGCATCACATTTATTTAAGAAAATAAAAAACATGTTTGTTTGGCATTTCTCAAATACGAAATTTTTTTGGGAAACACCAAACAAACAGCCCCTAAGAGTGCATCACGTAATTATATCATAGAGAAGGGACTGATTTGAAAAGAGGAAAATTTAAGAACGAGAAGCAGAAATACTAAAAAGAATAATGGAGATGCGGGGTATCGATCCCCGTACCTCTCGCATGCTAAGCGAGCGCTCTACCATCTGAGCTACATCCCCTTTTGTGAATACTTCTTTGAAATAATATCATAAATAGAAAGATCCCACGTCTCTAATTATTTTCTTTCAATTTGTAAGCAATTTGAAAGAATACGACTTAATTTATGCAAGTTAATCTTTTTGAATTTCCTTAGTATCTTTAAGTCAATGTCAATATAACATTTTATGTTATTTCTGATCAAAAGAAAATATTATGATTTTATTTCCATCATTTCGTTTAGCCAAATGGACAACACGAGGACTCCCTATTTTACCCTTCTTGTATTGCAATTGATTCCTAGTTGCTAATTCTTAGAGCTCTATTTACATATTGGACTGCTTGATATTTAAGATCAAATTCAAAATTGTCAGAAGGAATATTTTTCTAATAGAAATTGTAAATTCTACGTTAAGCGCATGGATCAAAACTTTCAATTTTTTTTGTCGAGAACATCGAAAAGTTTTCATTTTTTAATCAAGTGAAACGAAATAAGACGTAATTCCGAAACTATTGTTTGTTTTGGGACTCTCTTATATTTTCTAATTTAATAATATTTATTTACAATTTTTTCTTAGTGTCTCCGAAACGTTTCCAAAAGTCTCGAATTTTTTCAATATTTAGCTGATCGAAACATTCAATCGTAACGAAATTTTAATCCATGGTTAAGCGTTCATAATTAAGTTGAGGTTGAGTTAGATACAATAAAATTATATAGCTAATTTATGTTTCGGAATTTATTTTCTATTACCCCATTGACATACTTATCTATATAAATAAAAGTTAAATTTAAATTTTGCTAAACTGATGACTACGGCTAGGTATATAAAAGCTTTTGATTGGATTATCCAATATGCCAGCATTGTAACACAATAAGTCTACAAAGACAAGACTTTCTCTCCTACATGAATTCTAGTATTTTACATTCATAAATTATCATTCAAAATATTTAATTATTTACATGAAGTAGTGAAAAAAATTCTTCCAAGATCATAAATCAATGGAAGCCTCTTTTTCATTGTTTTTTGTGTTTACTATTCTTTCTTTACTAGCCGTAACCAAGTCCGATAACCCCGTATTCGATGTGCTACATTATGGTGCAGTTGGTGACGGCCAAATCGATGATACAAATGTAATCAAAATTCCTATATCCTATAATCAAATTTTGGTAGTACATAAATTTGACTTATAGTTTGAATCTTTTTCCAGGCTTTTTTAGAAGCATGGAAAGCTACTTGTGCATCGGCTTCGTCGTCTTCAACCATGCATGTTCCTTCGTATAAAACTTTTTTGATACAACCATTAATTTTCAACGGCCCTTGCAATTCAAAAAGTGTTATTGTCCAGGTCAGCATCTCGTTAATAAATACTTAGGGAAATTTCGAAATTTTAATTTAATTATTTTACTATATTCTTTTTTCTTAATTGAATGTTGTAGATAGATGGAAATTTGGTAGCACCTATTGAACCCTCGAAATGGAAATGTGAAGATGATAATTGTCATCGATGGATTTATTTTCACAAAGTCAATGGCCTTAAAGTGCGTGGACGTGGCACAATTGATGGACATGGTAAAAATTGGTGGAATTTAGATGTAAGTCTCTTAATTAGACATGGTCGATAAATGTTATTTAATTTTGTAGTATTTTGATTAGAACTTATGTAGTGTGTTATCGAATGTAGGAGTTAATGGTAATTTATGTATATCATTGGTGTTTGCAAATGCTTTTGAAAACTTAAAAGCAATTGTTTAAATTGTTTAAAGTAAAAGTTAAAAATAAGTATTTTTATTCAAAAGCCGTGGGTGTCTGCAAATATGTAAAAAAAGCAGGTTTAATTAATATAAAAATGTCACCTTAAAGAAGCAATAGAAAAAGTACCTCCTTAGCTGCTTCGTATATCATTGGTGTTTGCAAATGCTTTTGAAAACTTAAAAGCAATTGTTTAAAGTAAAAGTTAAAAATAAGTATTTTTATTCAAAAGCAGTGGGTGTTTGCAAATATGTAAAAAAAACAGGTTTAATTATTATAAGAATGCCACTTTAAAGAAGCAATAGAAAAAGTACCTCCTTAGCTGCTTCTTGCCAACTTGCTTTTTTCTGCTTTTCTGTTTTTCAGTTGAAGAAGCAATAACAGAAGTACCTATTTCAAACACTTTTAAAGTGCTTTAAGAAGGATAAAAGCAAAAATGGTAATTTTTAAAAGTATTTGCAAACACCCTGTCATGAGCGTTTTAGTCCCTCAATCTTATACATTGTTTTACACCGTTTCCTAATAATTTAATATGTAACACTTTATCCCTTGTTTGATAATAGCGTGACAGTTTAATTATCCCATGTGTTATGATATTATGACAGTTTACCCACATATGTTATAATAAATTTAGCAATTTACCCTCCACCTCCCATATTGCTTTTTATACACATTCTCACTTTCGGCAAATAAGTTACACTATTTGGCTGAAGGAGGTAAAATTCTTTTTAAAAAATTTTATAGGGAATAAAATGCTCATTTTTAAATTACAGGGAGTAAATTGAACATTATGCATTTAACAGGGGTCAGTTGAGATTAACTCTAGAAAGTTGTAAATATGAGTATCTAATATGACTTTTATTGTTTTTATGTTTCTCAGGGCAAAGAAAGACCGACGGTATGTTTCAATTCTCGACTTTCTCAATAATTTAGGCTTTTTAATTATAAATATTAAATTGTGAAAGGAATTAATTTTTTTTTATTAAATGACAGGTTCTTGAGATCTCAAATGCAAATAACGTTTTCTTAGGGGGTGGTCTGAACTTTAAGGACAGTCCTAGAATGCACGTTGTCCTTAATAGCTTAAGATCCTTCACAGTCTCAAATATTAAAATAAATGCCCCGGAAAAAAGTCCAAATACTGATGGCATTCACGTCATGGGATGCACTAATTCTTCTATCGACCATTGCCAAATTGGGACCGGTACTTCCTAGAATTATTTTATATATCTTTTTTATTTCATCAATTTTTTTTTATATTTTTAAAAATCTTGTATAAAACACACTATCTGTTAGTTACTGACATCGTTAATGTTTAATTGAATTACCTAATTTACCCCTATATATATTAAAAGTTCAAGAGGTTTTGTGCAAATCTTCAAGAGTACAAGGGAGTATTGTGCGAACGTTCAAAAGTACATGGTAGTTTTTGGCTGAAAAAATTATGCGAAAATCGCATGTTGTTCGACTAGCATTAAAAAATGGACAGGGGTTTTGAAAGTACAAGGAAATTTGGTGAAAAAACAAATTCACAAATTAGTTTTATACATATTTCACATAACACAGTAATATTGTGCATTTTCCCCTAACTTTATCTATCTTACCATAAATTTGAATTTAATAATTAATCCAATTAATTTGTTTTAACAATTTTTAATACAATTTAATATGTAGGGGATGATTGCATTTCAATAGGTGATGGAACATCGAATCTGAAAGTTAGCAATATTATATGTGGACCTGGTCATGGCATAAGGTTGAAACTTGTGAAAAAAAATTATTTACTTAAATAAATAAAGGCCAAAAGGGTATATTACGGATAACCTCTCAGGTAAAGTCTAATTACAAATATCCTTCTCGCGTATTGGGTATTACAGAACCCCCAATGATAAATTTAAGGGGAATTTTGGTAATACCCTATATACAAGGAGAATTTTTGTAATTAGATCTTACTTTAAGGGTATTCGTAATTTATCCAAAAAAAAATTGTACCAGTTTATGATCTTGTTCTTATTGAATTGCAGCATTGGGAGTTTAGGGAAGGACGGGGCAAATGATGAAGTCGAATATGTTACGGTCAGTGATTCGGTGCTAATCGGAGCTACAAATGGTGTTAGAATAAAAACTTGGCAGGTAGAAATTAAATACAAAACTATATACATATTTCGGAATGGCAAAATTTCAAAAACGGTCCCGTAATTTTGGTATATATTAAAAAATAGTCATGTAATTTTAATAAGCGTACATTTAGTCCTTTAACCCTCACTTAATTTCAATTTTAATCTTGTGAATAACAAATTTGGTCTTCTAGCTTTCAATTTTCGTCCAAAAATTATATCTTGGTTCTATTACCGGAGAAAAGTTTGTAATTGAGGATGAAAATCGAAACCTATTAAAAGTTAGAAGATGAAATTTGTAACTGCAGGACAAAAATTAAATCTTTTGAAATTTTAAGGACGAAACATGTATGCATAGGAATATTTTTTGAAAGAGACTCAAAGTTACCGGACTATTTTTGAAATTTTGCCAAGTAGGAATTAATACTTGTTTCCCAATGTTTAGCTAATTAGTAAATCCGTAACAATGTTTTTTATTATTATTATATTTTTCATTTAATCAGGGAGGAAGAGGTTACGCTAGAAACTTTGTGTTCGAGAGGATTTTATTCCACGAGACAAGCAATCCGATAATTATCGATCAATACTATTGTGATCACGAGGAATGCACGACAAGTGTTAGTTGTTCTTAATTTTATTTAACAATTTCGTATTTTATAGTACAAAGTGTAAACTAGTCGAGTAATTTTAATTTGTTAAATTAATTTTACAGGAATCAGCAGTGCAGATTAGTAATGTTACTTATAGTAAAATGTTGGGGACATCAAGGAGGAAAATTGCAGTGACATTGAAATGCAGTGAGTCACAGCCGTGTAAAGATATTGTTATTGATGATATGGCCATTTTTCCGAGGGGTGAAAATGAGGCACAATATGAATGTAGCAACGTTTATGGAAAAGCTCGAGGCCAAATGGTTCCTCGTATATCTTGCTTGAATTAAATCATGTAATAAGATAGATAGATAGATAGATAGATAGATGAGTATAGTTAATTTTCTAGACTAATCATGTCGATTTTAGGTTTCACAATTTCTTAATTTTTTTATTTTTTTTTGTCTCCCGAGGGTTTAATTCATTTTGAGGCACATCGGACACATTAAGTGGGAAATCTCTCCTAACAAGGATTCGAACATGAATTCGCTACTTTGTAATGAATAGTTCATTCCATTAGACCAATCAACTGTTGGTTACAATTTCTTAATTTACTTTAGTACAACATGCACAAATGTAATTTAAATTAATGAGATTATTGCATTTTTTATGTCACAAGTTCGATGTCGTTTCTATCCCGTATTTTTAAGAGAAGGTACATTTGGTGTCACAACTTCAACATTGATGACAATTTTCGTGTCAAATGAGGCTTAATACCAAAATTGGCCTAAAATATCCCCACGCGGGGGCAAATTTTCATGTCACGTGCCCCCTACGTGTGGATTTCAGGCCAATTTTGAAATTAGACCTTAATTGACTAAAACTTGTCATCGATGTTGAAGTTGTGACACCAAATATATCAGCCCGAAAAAATACAGGTTTGAATGTTTACATCTTCTATACAAATTGTTTTAAGTTCTTTAGTGATTTCGTCGGAACATACCAATTTGTACAAGTTATGACATACGTGAAACACCGAGTCTTGTGCCTCTTGGCATAGGGGTGGGCGTTTGGGTCGGGTATTTTGGGACCCGTCCCAACCCGTTTGGGTATTTTCCGTTTGGGACAAAAAAACGGGTATTTTGACATTCGGGTTCGGGTACCCGAACCCGAAATATATTTTCGGGTAGGGTATTGGGTATTAATTTCACACCCGAACGGGTATTCGGGTACCCGTTCGGGTATTTAAAAAAAAAATTTTGAGTAATTTAGTTGGATTTTCAAGCTTGTAGGTGGATATGATTGGTGAAGATCCGAATGATGAGTTAAAATGTGAAATATTATTGAATGTGATTTGTGATTTTATGTCTATTGTAAGTTGTAACTTTCATGCCATGCGATTGTGATATTTAATATTTTGATGCTTTGAGACTTCGAGTTTGATTTGATTGTAATTTATTGAATACTTGAATCTTGAAGGCTTGAGACATTTGTATTGTTTTGTTTTGAAGTTATTGTGTACAATTAATGTTTGAATTCATTTATTTACAATTTTACGTATATATATGTTGAAAAAAATTTCTTGAAAAAAAAAAGTGTGAAATTTCGGGTACCCAATACCCAATACCCGAAATACCCGAAAATTTCGGGTACCCGAACTTCGGGTACCCGCCAAATCGGGTAGGGTTTCGGGTATGAAAATTCACTACCCGCCAAGTCGGGTACCCGACCCGAAATACCCAATACCCGAAATACCCTACCCGCGCCCACCCCTATCTTGGCATATAATATTCGTATAATAATAACAGTATTAATATTGACCAATCATTAAATCAATTTAACGCTAATGTTGCACAACTATTGGAAATACAATAATAATCTTATAAAGATATAATCGGGTTCAATTATTTTTTTTTTTATAACTAGACTGTGTATTTATAGCTTTGACCGAAAAGTACAAAGAATATAGGTTCTCCCCAGTGTGGTGTCTTCAGTAGAATTCGAACTTGTGTCTCGTCTCTGGAAATCGCAAGTCATTAGCACTTGGCTCAACCACCTTGGATCTGGTTCAATCATATCTAAATATAAGCTTATATGCGTATAGAATAGATGAAATCATTGAAAGTGCAATGCTATTGTTTTGTAAGGCTACTATAAAGTGTTTTGCGCTTACATCTCTTTTAAAATAAAAGTTACTTTTAAATTCCTTTTATATGAAATATGTTATACTTATATTCTTCATGCCAAAAATTTACACTTCTTTCTTATATAAAATTTGTTATACTGATAGACACTTTTTCAACCAAATTAGATCAATACAATTTGTTATCCTGATTAAATCAAAATAATATAACACATAAAACCCGAATATACTCCTACTACAAGTCATGCGACTTGCATGTAATTGCATTTTCTCCGAAAAAGTGCATAAAAGGTACTTAAGTGTAATTTTTTTTGCACAAGAAATATAAATGTAACAATATTTATATAAGAGAGACTTAAGTGTAACTTTTTTTACAACAGGTAAACAGACCATAAAATGTGATTTAACTTTGTAACTTAGTCAAATATAAAACAATAAAACATGTCCAAGGCATTTTACTAATTAATTAAATGTTTGCTGCGTGTCTAATAAAGTTTTAGGCTTGATCCAGTGATGGATATATCCAAGTTTGAATATTGAAAATTCCAAGTTTTCTTTCTGAATCAGGTCATATCTAATACAATACATGCATATTTTAATACTACTTGCTAGCACTAATATAGAATATAAATTGAAGTAATATCCAATAAGTTTTTTTTTTTAATAATAACATTCTTCCTGTTTTTGACAGCTATTCTTCTTGTAATATGTCAATTGGCATTCATTTTTGCTTAGTTTCCATCAATTTTTAACATAATAATTAGATCAATCTAGCCAATCACTAAAACAAAATTAGATAGAATTAATTAAATTGGCCACTAACTTTAAACGGTCAACTAATCATATGTCTAAGTCAATCTCATGTAATTGGCTTATTTTAGCGAACAAATTGAGAATAAATAATCAAATAGGCAGATTCGACCGGCAATTGGTTTAGATTAATTCCTCAAAGTTTATATGATTTTAATATAATCATATTGTGAAGTTCAAGATATTAAACTATTCCAAAATCATATACGGAGAGAATATGATATTTTTAGTAAGTTTTAAATTGAAGTCAATTTCAGTAATTTTATAATTACATGAGATTGACTTAGACACATCAATAAAAATCATATTATAAAAATAATTCAAAATCACCAGAAATTATTTTGATAATAAAAATAATTCAAAATCACCAGAAATTATTTTGAATTATTTTTATTATCTAAATTATTTATATTAGTAAAACCAATAACCATATAAATCTTACAACATTTATGCTAACATAATTCATATAAATTTTCGGTTACTAATTAAACATGTAAATGGTAAGAAATTCATATAAACCATCAGTTACTAATTAAACCCATAATTTATGCCAACATAATGACTCTAAATGGTAAGAAATTCATATAAACCACCGGTTACTAATTACATTCTTTTTCTAGCATGTAATTAATTACTTTTAAAAGTCTGAAAAGCCAAAATCAAGCCAATTTGCCAAATTTTCCTAAGTAACGGACTGGATGGTAAATGACATTTTGAATTTATCCTCCTTATAAAAGAAAATTTGACCTCTCAATTCATTGTATGGTTTTTTTGTTTTGTTCCATCTTTTACATTTTTTCATCTAACTCATCATTTTCTGCATTTATAATATAATTACTTCAATAGCTATATATCCACTCATCTCTTGAATTGTATGTAGTTTATTTTGCATTATATATAAACTAATTTTTTTTTCTTGTGTTGATTTCAGGTACAATAAAGGTCATAACAAATGAATAAGTAGTAGAGGAGTGACATCTGCAGTGATTTTATTCATGGCCAAGAAAACAACGCATTTAACATAACTAAGATTATCAAATTTGGAATCATATTGGAGGCGTCACAGCAGAAATTTTAATTGTTGAGGTAAGTTTTTAACATTGAATTTTTTTACAAGAATTTTGATTAAAGTTTCATTGTCTATCTTTGACTACTTTTGAAATAATGAGTAACTTATTTAAAAATATTATTCTATCTAATTTAATGATATTCATTGTTTCAAATGTTATATACTTGTTGGTCCCAAGTAGTCAGATGAGGTCTAGAGGGGAGGGGGGGTGAATAGACCTCTGAAAATTTTTAGACTTAAAAACTTTTCAGTCGTCTGTCAGCAGACTAAGCTTATAAAGAACAGTAAGCTGACTAAGCTGATCGTGAACAAATCTTGAACAGCAGAGTGACCACTCTTCTTATAGTTACTTAGCTGATTTCAGTAAAGACAGTTTTACAAGAGTATACTTGCAGCGGATAATTTGTAAGTGTTTTTCACAAGTAGACTAAGTCTATTTAAATATTTTATCCCCAGTTTTAAAACTCCTTTAAAATCTTTAAAGAGATATTTCAAAGTGTTAACTTATGCAACTTTAAAATATGCAAGGAAACTTATGCAAAAATAACACAAATAATTTTTATAGTGGTTATATGGATAAAAATCCTTTAGTCCACTCTTCCAGATCACACAGATTCTGGGTTATACTATAAACACAAAGTTTACAATATTTCTCCACTTACGCCAAAACAACAAATGAGAAGGCCGTAAGCTCACAATAGGAAATCACTAAGAAGACCTATCCTCTGAAGTTAGATCATTCACAAAGATGGATCTACACTCCGCATAACACTCAACTATTACAATTTCACTCAGAAAATGTTTTCTGTTTGGCTTCAACTTGGCTTTCGTCAACAAATGACTCTACCAGATGAGTGAGCTGTTCTTGAACTTCTTGAGACTTAGAGAGAATTTTGCTTCGGAAATAATATCTCAGAATGTTGTTGTGTATTTGCTCTTTGAAATCAGCTCTATTTATACTCAGATTTGTCAATGTGACCGTTGAAGAAAATCACAATTCTCTTTTATTTTTAGGCCCCCTTGATGATGATGATAAGCTTTTTGCCATTGTAGGTAATACTATTTTTTATTAATTCACTTTTTATTTTATAACAAAACAAAATGAAATGAACAATTATCTTATTATCATCAACAATGGAGTGGAGTGGGACAATAGATGACTCAGACGTTCGTGGCTTAATTTTTGTAGATTTCTCTCTCTCTCTCTCAATATATATATATATTAAAATACATTTTTGCTCATATTATATACTTTATAATACATTAAAATATTCATTTCTATTGTTATTTTTTTATTTTTTATTTTATTTTTTAAGGAAAGTATTATTTCAGCGTTGATTTCCAATAATTTTTTGAGACATTAAAGTACATTAAAGTATTATTTTTTGAAATACTAATTATTTTTTCAGTCACGTAGTTACTTTATACTTGATGGTTGATTAGTAGTTTAATGCATTCTCTTTAATCTTTAGACACTGAAATAAAAGCCCTATCATGAAATATATATCTTTAAACTTAAATTTAACTTCTTCGTATAAATATATTTAACTTAAATTTAATTTCTATTGTAGATTTCTCTCTCTCTCTCTCTCAATATATATATATATTAAAATACATTTTTGCTCATATTATATACTTTAAAATACTTTAAAATATTCATTTCTATTGTTATTTTTTTATTTTTTATTTTATTTTTTAAGGAAAGTATTATTTCAGCGTTGATTTCCAATAATTTTTTGAGACATTAAAGTACATTAAAGTATTATATATTTGAAATACTAATTATTTTTTCAGTCACGTAGATACTTTATACTTGATGGTTGATTAGTAGTTTAATGCATTCTCTTTAATCTTTAGACACTGAAATAAAAGCCCTATCATGAAATATATATTTAAGATGTGTTCAATATAGTAATATAGTAAAACAAAAATGGAAAGCTTAACTACTGCATTTTAAGGTAACAATATTTGAGGTGTAATGCTTAAATCAAGAATGTCAAATTAAATTATTATAAAATGAAACAAAATTGTTTTTGATTATTTAGCTATATTATATTTAGAGAAACTTAAATTTAACTTCTTCGTATAAATATATTAACTTCGAGGTGTCGTGAGAAAAACAAATATAAAAATAATATAAGGTATTTCTCGAACAACATCAAAATGTGTTGTCATCAAATAGTTTAATGAATCAAATACATATAGTGAGTTATTTCCAAAACATAAACGGTGATCATTGTATTTACACCAATATATGAGAGATACTTTAAGCAATTATCTTTTGATACTGTTGAGTTAACTTATGATTGTCAATCATCCATATTCCATATCTCATGAAAAAAAAAAGATATTAGAACATTCGTTTTAATTAAATTATACTTTTACAAATATATCTAGCACATAAAAAAAGTTTCATATTGTAATTTCACATGCATGAAAATTGTTGCGATCACAATACATTATAATTTATTTTGATGTAAATTAAAATAAATTATTTAAGTTTGTGCATAGCACGGGAATAGGCTAGTTAAAAATAAAATCAAAAAACAAAACAAAATAAAAAAAAAAAAATGGCGTCCCCTGATCGCTGCCTTGGCGCACGCGCCCAGGCAGCTGGCAGGCGCTGTCACGCGCCTGCCAAGGTAGCTGGGGAGCTCCTAATGGAAATATAATAATAATTTTATAATCGGGTTCAATCATATATTTTTTTATCAACTGACTGTGTATTTACAGCTCGGATCGAAGAGTACAAAGGGTATAGGTTCTCCCCAGTGTGGTATCTTTAGTAGAATTCGAACTTGTGTCTCGTCTCTGGAAATCGCAAGTCATTAGCACTTGGCTCAACCACCTTGGATCGGGGTGAATCATATCTAAATATAAGCTTATATGCGTATAGAATAGATGAAATCATTGAAAGTGCAATGCTATTGTTTTGTAAGGCTACTATAAAGTGTTTTGCACTTACATCTCTTTTATAATAAAAGTTACTTTTAAATTCCTTTTATATGAAATATGTTATACTTATATTCCTCGTGCCAAAAATTTACACTTTTTTTTTTATATAAAATTTGTTACACTGATAGACACTTTTTCAACCAAATTAGATCAATACAATTTGTTACCCCGATTAAATCAAAATAATATAACACATAAAACCCGAATATACTCCTACTAAAAGTCACGCGACTTGCATGTAATTGCATTTTCTCCAAAAAAGTGCATAAAAGGTACTTAAGTGTAAATTTTTTTGCACAAGAAATATAAATGATGTGATTTAACTTTGTAACTTAGTCAAATATAAAACAATAAAACATGTCCAGGACATTCTTACTAATTAATTAAATGTTTGCTGCGTGTCTAATAAAGTTTTAGGCTTGATCCAGTGATGGATATATCCAAGTTTGAATATTGAAAATTCCAAGTCTTCTTTCTGAATCAGGTCATATCTAATACAATACATGCATATTTTAAAACTACTTGCTAGCACTAATATAGAATATAAATTGAAGTAATATCCAATAATTTTTTTTTTTTTTTGGAATAATAACATTCTTCCTGTTTTTGACAGCTATTCTTCTTGTTATATGTCAATTGGCACTCATTTTTGCTTAGATTCCATCAATTTTTAACATAATAATTAGATCAATCTAGCCAATCACTAAAACAAAATTAGATAGAATTAATTAAATTGGCCACTAATTTTAAACGGTCAACTAATCATATGTCTAAGTCAATCTCATGTAATTGGCTTGTTTTAGCGAACAAATTGAGAATAAATAATCAAATAGGCAGATTCGACCGGCAATTGGTTTAGATTAATTCCTCAAAGTTTATATGATTTTAATATAATCATATTGTGAAGTTCAAGATATTAAACTATTCCAAAATCATATACGAAGAGAATATGATATTTTTAGTAAGTTTTAAATTGAAGTCAATTTCAGTAATTTTATAATTACATAACTGTTATAAAATCAAGTTTGGGTAGCCACCATCTGTCATGTTAGGTCACTTTTAGGGAAACTTTTACATAAGAAGTGTCCCTAAAATCTTCCTAACAGGGCGGATGGTGGCTACCTTAGAGGTAGCCAAGAAATTTCCGGTAATTGGTGTTGTTTGATTTCTCAAAGTAATGTGTTATAATAAGAGTTTTTGCCAAGTTAACTACCTATGATATGTGTAATGAATAATTTATTTTCTTGTGAATTGAAATAACGAGCAATTTATCTTCCTGTAAAATAATGAGTTAGTGGAGATGTTACATACACACTCTATAATGCGACCGAGACTTTATTTTCATGTAAGGAATAATGAAATATTACCTTGACAACATATTATCCTCACTTTTCCACCCCGTGATATGCATAAATAGGCAAATTTACTTTTATGTGATATACGTAAGTGGGACACATTAAAATTGACATTTTACCTTCTTGTAAAAACATAAAAATTGTGTTTCTTTTATAAAGATATAAGAAAGTATTTACATTTTTATATATTACATAGAATTACATTGCCTATTTAAAATAATAGGGAAAGTTAATTTGTTGTTCAATCGTTATAATTTTTTTGAGAAATTTTATATCAAATCATTTTCAATCGTACCATAATCATTTGTGCAAGAAGTGATTACATTTTCAAATGATAAAATAAAGGTCATGTAGATGTGACATCCTTGTAATTTTTTTTTTTTTTTGAGAAACCCAACAGGGCAAAGTTCCATTAATGAGTGATATCAAGTTTGACAAGATCCTGGACAAAACTCGGGAGAACATTCGAGGGTGGGGAGATACTAAAAGCAACTTTAGCTAAAGCATGCGCTATCGAATTATTTTCCCTAAACACGTGGGAACACACAAACGAATCTAAAGAACTAGCTAAGAGTTTAATTTCAGCAAATAAATGACCCAAAGGGTGAAAAATGGTAAAGTCTTGATGAGCCAAAATACCGTTCACGACGGATTTGCAATCTCCTTCTAACATAATATGTCGCCAACCTTTCGCAATTCCGAATTCAAGCCCTCTAGCCATTGCTTTTGTTTCAGCTGTTTCTGGACTAGCTTTAAAGTCGTAGAATTCCGATTTCCAGTCCAAAACAGTTCCCAAATGGTCACGAAGTACTATACCTATGCCAAAACAGCCATTTACCTCATCGACCGCTGCATCCACATTTACTTTAATGATACCATTCGGTGGGGGAAGCCAATTGGAGTAGGCAGGTCTGTTTGCTAATGGAACATGTGAAAGATATATAGCTTCCTTGTAGAGGTTGGAGAACTTACGAGCGTGCATGACTAACAAAGCTGGTTCAAAGTCTTCATTCTCCCAAAAATGCTTGTTCCTGCTGTACCAAATCCACCATGCCAGGGTAATAGCATAACCTAACTCATCTGCATCCATACGAGAGTAAATAAAGGAGAACCAATCGGTTATTTCAGCGCAATCACAGAAGTAATTCGAGTATGCTAAACCTGAAAGTGCCCAACATTGTCTAGAGTAAGTGCAGGAAATAAGACAGTGAAGAACAGATTCAGGTTCTCCACATCTGCCACATAATTCATCTTGAATGATTTTACGCCGTTTTAAGGCCGCACGGACAGGAAGAGTGTTATTACAAGAAGCCCAGAAGAAATGTTTAACCTTAGGGGGAGCCTTTATAGACCAAATGCGATTCCAAATTGGTAGAGGGATAGAGCTGGAGCTGCCATTGACGGATTCTAGATCTGATTCTTTAAGAAACCGACTAAGCCTATATGCTGATTTGACCGTAAAATATCCTGAGCGTTCATAATGCCAAACAAAAATTCCTAGAAAATTTCATTGTCTCAACCCTGTCCCCCAAAATTGCCATTTCTGTGTAATTCCTCAAACAGTGGGAAAAAACTGAAAATTAAAAAAGAAGCATAAAATAATCTTCCATGAAATTTCGCGGAAATTTCACCTTCTCCATAACAAGTTATATATTTTTGTACCAAAAAAAAAAAAAAAAAGGTATAATTTCAAGACTAATTAATGATGTGTATCCAATCCCCATCAAATGGATAAGATTATTGATAGCAAAGCATGGTCTTTAATTTATTTCCTAAATTGACTTTATCTTTTTAACTTTATAGTAAAGTTTTTGTCCAAGTCCAAATTCTTGTTTGGGATAAACATAACAATGTAATACTTGTTTTATTTTTTGTCACATCATGTATAACGTTGTAGCTCCTACACACATTTTTAGCTATGATTATTGTCTCAAATCAGCTCTATATACAAACCATCAACTATAAATTCTAGTCAAATTTTACTTGGTCACATCCAACCAATACTGTTTGCATGTTTTAAGTTGAAGAAAACGTTCCAAATTAATTAGTGATTTTGAATTTTCATCACGAATTATATCACCTCGTCGAATTTTATTCCAAAATCATTGATTAATTTGGGATATTTTTGTCAGCCCGAAATGTTATAGGATAGAATTGTTAGCCACTATAAGTTATGACATTAGTTTTACAATAACTTAAACTGACTTAACAGTCATGTCACCAATTAATTTGACATTGAATTTCATATTTAGTTTATGACGATACAAATTTGGAACAATTCGTTAAATTATGGTACAAAATGTATTTATTTGATATCAAAATAAAAAAATTGACATGAAATTCGGTATAAAAAATGCAATTGTAATAGTACTGGCGACATTTCTAAGAAACAAGCTGATATTTTTCTTTTTGAAGGTAACCTCTATAATCTATATATTAGTAGAAAAAGAAAAAGAAAAAGAAAAAGAAAAAGAAAAGAAAAGAAAAAAAAAAACCTCTATATATAAGTAGTACTAATTCACACCTCAAAACACACACACACAAACAGAGTGTAAAACCATCAAAATTATTCTGAAATTCATTGACCAACTGTAAGTCATTTCTCTCTCTCTATGTGTGTCTTTATTCTTGAACAATTGTACGTATTTGAAATCTCTTTAAATGATTCCTGGGTCACAGCTGAAGATACTGAAATCCCATGAAAAGTTGGTATTTTGAATGAAAGAAACCATATTTATTCATAGGGACCCAATTTCTAATTTCAAAAATCATATTTTTTTTATCCCTTCAACTTTACCATTATTTTTTTATGAGTGAATGATGTGTATTTCTTTACAATTGTTCTAATGGGTTTAGTTTTGAGGAATTTGAAGGGCTTAATTTTGTCTTTTAGTATTTGTTGATGCTATGGTTGTTATTCATTAAAATTTATAAACATGTTCTTTAGAATCTTAGAATTTAGAAATAGCAATTTTTGGTTTACATTCTTAATTGTACTGAATATTTTGGTGTTTGATGACATGCATTGTTTTGTGTAGAGAAAAATGGGAAATTTAATGTGTTGTGTTCAAGTGGACCAATCTACTGTTGGAATTAAGGAAAGGTTTGGGAAATTTGATAAAGTAATGGAGCCAGGTTGCCATTGCTTGCCTTGGTTTCTCGGCAGCCAGATGGCCGGTAAACTCTCCCTCCGTCTCCAGCAATTAGACGTCAAGTGCGAAACCAAGACAAAGGTTTAATTAATTTTTGAGTGATTTATAGATGTTATGTATACTTTAAGTCATTATACTAAATGGTCTAATATCGAATAATTGTTTTTCAGGACAATGTTTTTGTCAATGTCGTGGCGTCGGTACAATACCGTGCCCTTGCAGACAACGCAAGTGACGCTTTTTACAAACTCAGCAACACTAGAAGTCAAATTCAGGCCTATGTCTTTGATGGTACATTCACAATTGTTTCATGGTTTATGTGAAGATTTATGCCTGTATTTAATATAACATGTTGTGTTTGTTGCCTCGATTGCGATCTAGTGATAAGAGCAAGTGTGCCGAAGCTGAATCTTGATGATGCTTTTGAGCAGAAAAATGAAATTGCGAAGGCTGTTGAAGATGAACTTGAAAAGGTAAAACCATCGTCTATATAGTGATTCTAGTTGATGTGGTTGAAGCTAATTAATTCTTGAATTTTGGTTTTGACTTTTTCGTTTTAATGCTTGCTTGCTTGCAGGCAATGTCTGCTTATGGATATGAAATCGTTCAGACGCTAATTGTCGACATCGAACCGGATGAGCATGTTAAGAGAGCAATGAACGAAATCAATGCAGGTATAGTGTAAAAGTATTTATTAGGTTAAGATAAATTACATAAACACTCGCGAGATTGCAATAATCACCAAATCCGCCCCTACGTCTATAACCGTCATCTTGCCAATACTATCCTGCCGTTTGTCTCGATAAGTGTTTATCACCATAATTTTAATGGAATACTTATTATACCCCTGGTGACGTTGAATTTGACCATTTTAAAGACAAAAATACCCTTTTTATAAAGGGTGTATTGTGTGTACATCACTAGAATAAACATAAAAAGGGCATATTAGAGTGCTTTTGAAGTGATTGTGATGAATTAGAAACTTAGAGAAGTTATCCATTTTATTATGGCTTCTTGTCAATTTATGTCGAGTCCCTATATTTGGTTCGTACTTCCAAATAATGAACTATTTTTCAATACTACAGCTGCTAGGATGAGGTTGGCTACTACTGACAAAGCCGAGGCGGAAAAGATATTGCAAATAAAGCGAGCAGAAGGTGAAGCAGAGGCTAAGTACCTCTCGGGTATGGGTATTGCTCGTCAGCGTCAGGCAATTGTGGACGGATTAAGAGACAGTGTGCTTGGCTTCTCCGTCAATGTGCCCGGAACCACTGCAAAAGACGTTATGGATATGGTCCTTGTCACCCAATATTTCGACACAATGAAAGAAATTGGTGCTTCCTCCAAATCTTCTGCTGTGTTCATCCCACATGGACCAGGTGCAGTTCGTGACGTGGCAGCTCAAATCCGTGATGGACTTCTTCAGGCTAACGTCTAATATATATACGTCTCGTATGCTTTATCCAAGTTTGTTTTCGTTCAGTCGGTGTTATTTTGTCTTGTTTATCAGTACTATAATATTGTGGATATATATTCTATATTTTCTACAAAGTATATTATTAGGTGGAAAAATGTAAATGTGCTACTGATCATAATTGTTATGTTTTAGTAATGTTTATGTCACTATGATTTATTTACATATTCACATATATGCATATGAACTTCCTCTTATTCGGTATATGCATGTAGTTCGATATTCTAATTAAAACTAGTTTAAAAAATAAAATAATGTGTAATTTCTTTCGTCTAGCTACGACAGCGAAAAGTATCTCATGCAGGAGTTGGATTTGCTGCATTGTTTTCAGCTTCATTGATCAACTTTAAGATTTCATCTTTCTTGATTTGTAGCGCCTGCATTTTGGTTTCGAGTTTTTCCAATTTGGCTTTTAGTTTTGTTGGATCCTTTTTATCTTCGGGATTCTTCTTCTTCTTCTCCTTCGTATCCTTATCTTTCTTTTTCTTGTCTTTGGTCTTCTCTTCACCTTTCTCGTCTTCATCCACGTGCTTATCTTTCTCTTCCTTTTCGTGCTTCTCCGAATGATCTTCCGTTTCTCCCATTTCCTCGCGATTGAATTTAAACGAACCTTTGTGTAATTTGATGGATTTATGTAAGTAGTATGTATTCAATTTTCTTAATCTAAGTAATGATTTTAACTCCAAATGCAATGTTCCTCTCCTTTTATACTTCTCTATGTGATGAACATTTTTTTTGTTTGCAAAGAAGTAATGGACATAATTAATTAGATTATAAAGTGATGGCATATGGTAGAAAAGAAATGTAACTGTCCTACTTTTATGCATTTTCAAGAAAATATTTGGTATTTAATACTTTGTCTATTGACCATAAACTTTTCAAATAAGAAAAGAAAAGCAAAAAGGTAAAAAATAATAAATGAAATACTTATATTGTGTAGATTTTTTTTTTTAACAAGCTTACACTAAACTAATCCTGACTTCTAGAACTAATTTTATGAAAATATAAGTTTCGTCTTACTGAATAAACCGCCAATATAATTAACCTAAGCAATTAATCTTAGAGTAGCAGTTAACATTAAAGTTAAATTTGATGATTAATTGACATTTTGATGTCAAAATTTGAAAAAACAGAGCTCTAGCAGAGATGGGGAAAATGCAAGATACTTTTTAACATTTTAACTAGCATGTTGGTCATACTTCTTATCTGGATAATCTGACGCAAGGTACAAATATTTAATATTTTTTAAATTTAAATTACTTCACTTCTATTTGCAACTTTGACAATGTTTTAATTTAAGGTAAAGTTGCAAAAAACGTCATAAACTAATTAGTGATTTTGGATTTTTGTCTCAAACTATATCATCTCAACGAATTTCGTCCCGTATTTAAATATTCTTTTGAAATATCATCCTACCGTAAATTATGAGATGGAAATTGCGCATGTGTCCGTTAAATTGTCACATGGGTGCTTATATGTCATGAGGTGACAATTTTTAGCATGAACAATTCTACAATATTACAAAATTTGTCACAAACTAATTACAAGATTGAACGTCATTTCCATTAAATTAGAAATTGAATATTGCGACTAAATTCGTGTAAAATGATAAATTACGGGATGAAATTCCATTAAATAAGAAATTTAATATTGGGACTAAATTCGTGTAAAATGATAAATTACGGGACGAAATTCAACGAATTTGATATAATTTGAGACGAAAAACCAATCGACCACAATTTGTGAAAGGTTGTTTAAAATATTATATTAAATAGTAAAACAGATGGAACATCCATTATCATTTATTATGTCACTTCTGCTTTCTTACAATTTGTAAGCAATTTGAAAGAATACGACTTTATGCAAATTAATATTTTTTTTCCTTAGTATCATTATGTCAATGTCAATATAACATTTTATGTTTTTTCTGATCAAAAGAAAATATTATGATTTTATTTACATCATTTCGTTTAGCCAAATGGACAACACGAGGACTCCCTATTTTACCCTTCTTGTATTGCAATTGATTCCTAGTTGCTAATTCTGAGAACTCTATTTACATATTGGACTGCTTGATATTTAAATTCGAATTCAAAATTGTCAAAAGGAATATTTTACTAATGGAAATTGTAAATCTTACATTAAGCCCATGTATCAAAACTTTCATTTTTTCTGTCAATAACATCGAAAAGTTTCCATTTTTAATCAATGGAAGCCTCTTTTTCATTGTTTTTCGTGTTTATTATTCTTTCTTTACTAGCCGTAACCAAGTCCGATAACCCCGTATTCGACGTGCTACATTATGGTGCAGTTGGTGACGGCCAAATCGATGATACAAATGTAATCAAAATTCCGATGTCCTATAATCAAAATTTTGGTAGTACATAAATTTGACTTATAGTTTGAATTTTTTTTCAAGGCCTTTTTAGAAGCATGGAAAGTTACTTGTACATCGGATTCGTCGTCTTCAACCATGCATGTTCCTTCTTATAAAACTTTTTTGATACAACCATTGATTTTCAACGGCCCTTGCAATTCAAAAAGTGTTATTTTCCAGGTCAGCATCTCGTTAATTAATACTTATGGAAATTTCGAAATTTTAATTTAATTATTTTACTATATTCTTTTTTTCTTAATTGAATGTTGTAGATAGATGGAAATTTGGTAGCACCAATTGAACCCTCGAAATGGAAATGTGAAGATGATAATTGTCATCGATGGATTTATTTTCACAAAGTCGATGGGCTTAAAGTGCGTGGACGTGGCACAATTGATGGACATGGTAAAAATTGGTGGAATATAGATGTAAGTCTCTTAATTAGATATGGTCGATAAATGTTATTTAATATTGTAGTATTTTGATTAAAACTTATGTAGTGTTTTATCGAATGTAGGAGTTAATGGTAATTTATCGTATATCATGCGTGTGCAAGTTTAAAGTAAAAGTTAAAAATAAGTATTTTTATTCAAAAGCAGTGGGTGTTTGCAAATATTAATAAAAAGCAGATTTAATTATTATAAAAATGCCATCTTGAAGAAGCAATAGAAAAAGTATCTTCTTAACTGCTTATTGCCAACTTGCTTTTTTCTGCAGAAGCACCTATTGCGAACACTTTTAAAGTGCTTTAAACAGAGAAAAGCAAAAATTGTAATTTTTAAAAGTATTTGCAAACACCTCGACCCTCGTCATGAGCGTTTTAGTCCCTCAATCTTATACATTGTTTTACACCGTTTCCTGATAATTTAATATGTAACACTTTATCTTAATATGTAACACTTTATCCCTTGTTCGATATTAGCGTGACAGTTTTATTACCCCATGTATTATGATATTATGACAGTTTACCTCCATGTGTTATAATAAATTTGGCAATTTACCTTCCACCTCCCATATTGTTTTTTATACACATTCTCACTTCGGCAAGTAAGTTACACTATCTAGCTGAAGGAGGTAAAATCCTTCTTAAAATTTTCACAGGGAATAAAATGCTCAATTTTAAATTACAGGAAGTAAATTAAACATTATGCATTTAACAGGGTAAGTTGAGATTAACTCTAGAAAGTTGTAAATATGAGTTTCTAATATGACTTTTATTCTTTTTATGTTTCTCAGCGCAAAGAAAAACCGAAGGTATGTTTCATTCTCGACTTTTCTCAAAAATTTAGGCTTTGAATATTTATAAATATTAAATTGTGAAAGGAATTTTTTTTTTTTTTTTTATATTAAATGACAGGTTCTTGAGATCTCAAATGCAAATAACGTTTTCTTAGGGGGTGGTCTGAACTTTAAGGACAGTCCTAGAATGCACGTTGTACTTAATAGCTTAAGATCCTTCACAGTTTCAAATATTAAAATAAATGCCCCGGAAAAAAGTCCAAATACTGATGGCATTCACGTCATGGGATGCACTAATTCTTCTATCGACCATTGCCAAATTGGGACCGGTACTTCTATAATTAACTTTATTATGTGGAAAATGTCAGATAATATTAGGTGAGTTATGTGAAATTTGCATAAAATTATTTTATATATATATTTTTATCAAAATTTCTTATATTTTTAAAAATCTTGTATAAAACACACTATCTCTGTTAGTTACTGACACCGTTAATTTTAAATTGAATTGTCTAATTTACCCCTATATATATTAAAAGTACAAGAGGTTTTGTGCAAATCTTTAAGAGTACCCGAGTTTTGCGCAAACGTCCAAAAATACATGGTAGTTTTTGATTGAAAAAATTATGCGAAAATCGCATGTTGTTCGACTAGCATTAAAAAATGGACAGGGGCTTTGAAAGTACAAAGAAATTTGGTGAAAAAAAAAATTCACAAATTAGTTTTGTACAGATTTCACATAACACAGAGTAATATTGTGCATTTCCCCCTAACTTTATCTATCTTACCATAAATTTGAATTTAATAATTAGTCCAATTAATTTGTTTTAACAATATTTAATACAATTAAATATGTAGGGGATGATTGCATTTCAATAGGTGATGGAACATCGAATCTGAAAGTTAGCAATATTATATGTGGACCTGGTCATGGCATAAGGTTGAAACTTGTGAAAAAAAATTCTTTACTCAAATAAATAAAGGCCAAAAGGCCAGGTATATTACGGATAACCTCTCATGTAAAACCTAATTACAAATATCCTCCTCACGTATTGGATATTACAGAACTCCCAATATAAATTTAAAGGGAATTTTGGTAATACCCAAAATATGAGAGGAATTTTTATAATTAGATCTTATTTCAGGGGTATTCATAATTTACCCAAAAATAATTGTGCCAATTTATGATCTTGTTCTTATTGAATTGCAGCATTGGGAGTTTAGGGAAGGACGGGGCAAATGACGAAGTCGAATATGTTACGGTCAGTGATTCGGTGCTAATCGGAGCTACAAATGGTGTTAGAATAAAAACTTGGCAGGTAGAAATTAAATACAAAACTATTTACGTATTTCGGAATGGCAAAATTTCAAAAAGGTCCCGTAATTTTGGTATATATTAAAAATTAGTCATGTAATTTTTAATGAGCGAACATTTAGTCCTTTAGCCTTCACTTAATTTCAATTTTAGTCTTGTGAATAACAAATCTGATCCTCTAACTTTCAATTTTCGTCCTACAGTTATATTTTTGTAATTGGAGGATGAAAATCGAAACCTCTTAAAAGTTAGAAGATGAAATTTGTAACTGCAGGACAAAAATTAAATCTTTTGACATTTTAAGGACAAAACCTATATCCATGGGAATATTTTTTGTAAGAGACTCAAAGTGACCGGACCATTTTTGAAATTTTGCCAAGTTGGAATTAATACTTGTTTCCCAATGTTTAGCTAATTAATAAATCCATAACAATGTTTTTTATTATTGTTATTTTTCTCATTTAATCAGGGAGGAAGAGGTTACGCTAGAAACTTTGTGTTCGAGAGGATTTTATTCCACGAGACAAGCAATCCGATAATTATCGATCAATACTACTGTGATCACGAGGAATGCACGACAAGTGTTAGTTGTTCTTAATTTTATTTAACAATTTGGTTTTTTTTTTTTCAGAAAGTGTAAACGAGTCGAGTAATTCTAATTTGTTAAATTAATTTTACAGGAATCAGCAGTGCAGATTAGTAATGTTACTTATACTAAAATGTTGGGGACATCAAGGAGGAAAATTGCAGTGACATTGAAATGCAGTGAGTCACAGCCGTGTAAAGATATTGTTATTGATGATATGGCCATTTTTTCGACGGGTGAAAATGAGGCACAATATGAATGTAGCAACGTTTATGGAAAAGCTCGAGGCCAAATGGTTCCTCGTATATCTTGCTTGAATTAAATCATGTAAATAGATAGATATACAGATGAGTATATTTAATTTTCTTAACCAATCATGTCGATTTTAGGTTTCACAATTACTTAATTTTTTTATTTTTTTGTTCCCGAGGTATTAATGTATAAATTTGCAGATTATAGAGATTGAATTTGTATATATGTGTATATGAATATATGAAGGATTGATTGAGAAAAAACTAGAACTGTGTATATTATGTAATCTGCCGAATGAAAAATTATGTACAAAATACAAGATACAAGTCCCTTATTTATAAGAACCTAAGTCAGGGACAAAAAAGTAAAAACACAAGAAAGATAACTGATCACCTAATTAACAAACTAACCGTACTAATATTAATGACAGAACCTAATTAGATAAAACAGATCCAAAATACAATCCCTAAATTAGATTGAGAATTAGGGGTAACTCTTCCATTCTTCACGTCTTCAATTGCAAATCTTCCAAGCTTGAGATAAGCTCCAGGTTTGATAAATCTTCTTTTTCTTTATGTTGTAATACCCCCCCGCAAGATGAGGTGTATAGATTTCTAACACCAATCTTGTTTAAAATGTAGGAAAAGCGAACCCGTGGCAAGGGTTTGGTGAAAATGTCTGCGAGCTGGGATTCAGAAGAAATGGGTAACAATTTCACATGATTGCGAGCCAAATGTTCCCGTATGAAATGAAGGTCAATCTCCAGATGCTTTGTGCGTTCATGAAAGATCGGGTTATGGGCGAGCTGGATAGCAGAGAGGTTATCACAGTAGATAGCTGGAGGCTTCTGAACTGGAACAAGTAAGTCTGCTAATAATTGCTTTAGCCAAAGTACTTCACTTGTGATAGCTGCAATAGACCTGTACTCCGCTTCGGCTGAACTCTTAGAGACTGTAGGTTGTCTCTTGGCTTTCCAGGATATTAGAGAATTACCTAAGTATGTACAGTAGCCTGTAGTAGAACGCCTGGAATCAAGACAAGATCCCCAGTCAGAATCACAAAAGGCTGTTAAGTGTAGATTAGGTGAAGAGGCATAAAACAACCCTTGACCAGGAGATGCTTTTAAATATCTTAAAAGGTGATGGACAGAAGATAGATGTGTATGGGTAGGTTTAGATAAAAATTGGCTGAGTTTATGGACAGCAAAAGATATATCTGGCCTGGTAATGGTTAGATATATCAATCTGCCCATAAGCCTTCTATAGGGTGTAGGATCTGGAAGTAAATCAGTATCATCATTTTTGAGTGAATTATGATGATCCATAGGAGTAAAAGTAGGTTTAGAATCCATGTAACCAGTGTCCTGTAGAATCTGTAAAGTATACTGCCTTTGTGATAAAACTAAACCCTTTGGAGAATAGGCCAATTCAATGCCTAAAAAAAATCTTAGTTTACCCAAATCCCTTAGTTTAAAAACAGAACCTAAATGAGTTTTGATTTGACATAAAAGATTAAGATTAGGACCTGCTAATAATATATCATCAACATAGACTAGAATTGCTAAAAAGGTGGAATCATTACCTGTTGTGAAGAGTGAATAATCTGATTTTGACTGTGTGAAACCCATGGTATGAAGTACAGCAGTAAGCTTGTGATTCCACTACCTACTTGCTTGCTTTAAACCATAGATAGATTTATTTAATTTACAAACAAGCTTACCTGAATTACCTGTAGGAGATGAGGGAGTGTAACCTTTAGGGAGAGACATATACACCTCTTCATGGAGATCACCATTGAGAAAGGCATTGGTGATGTCCAGTTGATGTAGGTGCCACTGTTTGGCCATTGATAAAGCTAATAAGATCCTTACAGTGACCATTTTGGCCACAGGGGAAAAAGTAGCAAGATAGTCAACCCCTTCCAATTGGGTGAAACCCTGAGCCACCAACCTGGCTTTATGTCTTTCTATAGATCCATCAGAATGCCTTTTGATCTTAAAAACCCATTTACAACCAATGGGAGTTTTGTTAGGAGGTAAGGGTTGAACAGTCCATGTATTATTTAATTCCATGGCTGAAAGTTCCTCCTTTATTGCCTGAACCCAAGAGGGATGTTTGATGGCCTGAGAATAGGAGGTGGGTTCAAAACTAGTAGATAGGTTGGCAATGAATGCCCTATGGGAAGAAGAAATATTAGAATAGTCAAGGACAGATGAGATAGGATATCTAGAAGGTTTGGAGGTAATAGTATTACAATGATAGTCTTGTAAGTAGGATGGGGTATGATGAGGTCTTGTAGGAAGTCACCCTTGCCAATCTGCTTCTGGGTTGTCAAATCCTGAATAGTGAAAGTATTACTCATAAATTGAAAACTAAATTTATTGGAACTTAAAAGTGCTCCTACTGATAGTAGATTAAAATGAAAAAGAGGAACATAAAAAACATTCGTTAAGGTAATGTGTGTGTTAAGGTGGACTGATCCTGTAAAATAGACTGGAATTGTGAAATTGTTAGGTAATGTAATAAAAGTATTTTGAGCAGGAGAGACATTATGTAATAATTTGAGGTTGTTGCATATATGATGGGTTGCCCCAGAATCAATAACCCAAGAGTGTGCATCTAATTGAACAGTAGAGGGTAAAGTAGATGAGCATGTACCTGTAGAACTATTGACA
The DNA here is from genome assembly GCA_003313485.2 of Penstemon barbatus. Classification (NCBI taxonomy): domain Eukaryota; kingdom Viridiplantae; phylum Streptophyta; class Magnoliopsida; order Lamiales; family Plantaginaceae; genus Penstemon; species Penstemon barbatus. The sequence continues at coordinate 24,145,555 of CM064878.1, read as the reverse complement.
TTGAAAGAATTAGGTGAAGATACTGTACTGCTGCTGTTGCTGTTGGGAAGTGATCCATTTAGATGAGAAGCAAACAGGTTGGAGAGTTGGGTGAACTGTTCTGGAGAGAGAGTGTGGACAAAATCTTGGATGGTAGGAGAAGAGGGGGAGGATGATGGAGAGGGAGAGGAAACAGTGTTAGTGTGGGATGATTGTGGAGATGGAGGAGGTCTAGGGGAAGGGCTTCTGTAACCAGGAGGGTATCCATGCAGTTTGTAACATGTTTCCATGGTATGACCTGCCATCTGGCAGTGTGTACAAAAAGGGCGGCCATTCCTTCTGTTGAGTGAATTGAATGGTGGTCTGGGTGAAGATGGGGGAAAGGGTGGTCTAGGAGATGGACTAGTAGGTCTAAAACCAGGTCTAGGAGGGTAGGCAGAGGAGGAATTTCTGGTGGAGAATGCCATAGACTGGACAGAATCATTGGAAGTAGGATTTTGATGAATGGAAATTTGAGTTTCTTCCTGTTGGATCAATGAGAGGGCCTTAGAAACAGGGGGTAGTGGATCCATCAGTAAAAGTTGGCTGCGAGTATGGGCCAAAGAATCTTGTAAACCCATAAGAAAAGTGATGAGGTATTCTTTTTCAAAGTAGTCATCTAACTTGCCACATTCACACTTAGGTCTAAAGTTGCAGATTTCATCCCATAAAATCTTTAATTGAGAGTAGTAGTTATTGACAGATAAGTGTTGTTGTTGTAGATTAATAAGGTCTCTTTTGAGCTTGAATAGTCTAGGACCACTAGCTTGGTGAAATCTTGTTTTGAGTTCATTCCAAAGATCTAAGGCAGAAGTGTGATATTGTACTGTATGTTGTATATCTTTGGAGACATAATTGTTTAGCCATGTGACCACCAGAAGATTGTTTCGATCCCAATAATACTCTAGAACAGGATCATCTGTAGGTTTAATAAGGGAACCATCAACGAAACCAGATTTGTTTTTGACAGAGAGAGCCATAAACATGGCTCGATTCCAAGTTTGATAATTGGAATCTGTTAATTTTTCAGAAACCAAAGAAATTCCGGGTCTGTCAGCCGGATGAAGATAATAAGGTCTTGATGGATCCTCAATTAGGGGTCGGGAACGGGAAGAAGTGATGACAGTAGTAGTGGGGGAAGAATCAGTGGGGGGATCATTGGAAGACATGATGAATTTGGTTGAAAAATTGATCAAGAAACAGGGTATGTGGATCAAGAAAAGGGAGGATATGACAGGAAGAATAAAATCAGAACGAAAGATTGAAGATTATGAGAAAACTTACAAGAACAGAGGATCAAGATGATGAAGAAACCGATTCTGATGAAGATGAACGAAGAATTCTGGAAGAAGATCAATTGTAATTTGCAGCGGAGTTTCAAAACTCAACTGATACCATATTAATGTATAAATTTGCAGATTATAGAGATTGAATTTGTATATATGTGTATATGAATATATGAAGAATTGATTGAGAAAAAACTAGAACTGTGTATATTATGTAATCTGCCGAATGAAAAATTATGTACAAAATACAAGATACAAGTCCCTTATTTATAAGAACCTAAGTCAGGGACAAAAAAGTAAAAACACAAGAAAGATAACTGATCACCTAATTAACAAACTAACCGTACTAATATTAATGACAGAACCTAATTAGATAAAACAGATCCAAAATACAATCCCTAAATTAGATTGAGAATTAGGGGTAACTCTTCCATTCTTCACGTCTTCAATTGCAAATCTTCCAAGCTTGAGATAAGCTCCAGGTTTGATAAATCTTCTTTTTCTTTATGTTGTAATACGAGGGTTTAATCCATTTTGATACGCATCGGACACATTAAGTGGGAGATCTCTCCTAACAAGGATTCGAATATGAGTTTACTACTTTGTAGTTGACTAGTTCATTCAACTAGAACAATCAACGGTTGTTTCACAATTTCTTAATTTACTCTAGTACAACATGCACAAATGTAATTTAAATTAATGGGACTATTGCATTTTTTATGTCACAACTATAGTTACCTGCCGTTTCTATCCCGTATTTTTTAGAGAAGGTACATTTGATGTCACAACTTCAACATTGATGACAATTCTGGTGTCAAATAAGGCTCAATACCAAAATTGGCCTAAAATATCCCCACGTGCGGGACAATTTTCATGTCACGTGGACCGTATGCGTGGATATCAGGCCAATTTTGAAATTAGACCTTAATTGGCTTAAACTTATCATCGACGTTGAAGTTGTGACACCAAATATATCGGCCCGAAAAAATACAGGTTTGAATGTTTACATCTTCTATACAAAGTGTTTTAAGTTCTTTAGTGATTTCGTCAGAACATACCAACTTGTACAAGTTATGACATACGTGAAACACCGAGTCTTGGGCCTCTTGGCATATAATACAATATTCGTATAATAATAACAGTATTAATATTGACCAATCATTAAATCGATTTAACGGTAACATTGTTGACAAATTATAATAATATTAATTAGTTATGTTGCACAACTATTGGAAATATAATAATAATCTTAAAATCGGGTTCAATCATATATATATATAAAAGATGAAAATAAAAATAGAGATATAGAGAATAATTCGTAGAACCTTATCTTTTAGTTTTTTTTTCATAAAGATGAAACCTAAAATAAGTATTCCAAAAATCACGAGATTATATTTTTTTATCAACTCGACTGTGTATTTATAGCTTTGACCGAATAGTACAAAGGGTATATGTTTTCCCTAATGTAATGTCTTCAGTAGAATTTGAACTTGTATCTCGTCTCTGGAAATCGCAAGTCACTAGTACTTGGCCCAATCACCTTGGATCGGGTTCAATCATATTTAAATATAAGCTTATATGCTTGTAGAATAATAGATCAAATCATTGAAAGTGCAATGCTATTGTTTTGTAAGGCTACTACAAAGTGTTTTGCACTTACATCTCTTTTATAAAAAAAGTTACTTTTAAATTCCTTTTATATGAAATATGTTATACTTATATTTCTCGTGCCATTATATAAAATTTGTTACACTGTTAGACACTTTTTCAACCCAATTAGATCAATACAATTTGTTACCCCGATTAAATCAAAATAATATAACACATAAAACCCGAATATATTCCTACTAAAAGTCACGCGACTTGCATGTAATTGCATTTTCTCCAAAAAAGTGCATAAAAGGTACTTAAGTGTAATTTTTTTGCACAAGAAATATAAATGTAACATAACTTTTTTACAACTGGTAAACAGAACATAAAATGTGATTTAACTTTGTAACTTAGTCAAATATAAAACAATAAAACATGTCCAAGACATTTTTACTAATTAATTAGATGTTTGCTGCGTGTCGTCTAATAAAGTTTTAGGCTTGATCCAGTGATGGATATATCCAAGTTTGAATATTGAAAATTCCAAGTCTTCTTTCTGAATCAGGTTATATCTAATACATTACATGCATATTTTAATACTACTTGCTAGCACTAATATAGAATATAAATTGAAGTAATATCCAATAATTTTTTTTTTTTGGAATAATAACATTCTTCCTGTTTTTGACAGCTATTCTTCTTGTAATATGTCAATTGGCATTCATTTTTGCTTAGTTTCCATCAATTTTTATTTTTATTTTTAACAGAATAATTAGATCAATCCAGCCAATCACTAAAACAAAATTAGATAGAATTAAGTGTGCCCATCTTGTCATTAAGGGTAAATACCACTTTTGGTCCCTCTTATCATTAACTTTTTACAGAGTGGTCCCTTTTATGTTTTTTTTCCCACTCTAGTCCCTACTATGAATTATTTATTTCACTTTAGTCCCTACTATGAATTATGTGTTTCGCTTTAGTCCTTATCAGGTGGTTCCGATAACACGTGACATGCATATGGATATTTTTTAGGGCATTTTCGTCCATTCACTATTGAGACTACTTGAGATATTGTTTAATTGATGAGCAATTTTGGTGTTTGAAAAAAAATTTAGGAAAAAACTTTAGTTTGGAACGAAATGTACGATTGGAATGAAAGCCTAGTTTGAAAATTTAATTTTTTTTAAATAATTAGAAAGACGAAAATATCCATGTTAGTTTACTTGAAATGACAAAATTGCCCTCATGAGCATATCACATGTTATCGGAATCGCATTGGACCACTTGAAAAGGACTAAAGTGAAACAAATAATTTATAGTAGGAACTAAAGTGGGAAAAAAAACATAAGAGGAACCACTCTGTAAAAAATTAATGATAAGAGGGACCCAAAATGGTGTTTACCCTGTCATTAATTATATTGGCCACTAACTTTAAACGGTCAACTAATCATATGTCTAAGTCAATCTCATGTAATTGGCTTGTTTTTGCGAACAAATTGAGAATAAATAATCAAATAGGCAGATTCGACCGGCAATTGGTTTAGATTAATTCCTCAAAGTTTATATGATTATAATATAATCATATTGTGAAGTTCAAGATATTAAACTATTCCAAAATCATATACGAAGAGAATATGATATTTTTAGTAAGTTTTAAATTGAAGTCAATTTCAGTAATTTTATAATTACATAACTGCTATAAAATCGAGTTTGGGTAGCCACTATCTGTCATGTTAGGTCACTTTTAGTGAAATATTTACATAAAATGTGTCCCTAAAACCTTCCTAACAGGGTGGATGGTGGCTACCTTAGAGGGTAGCCAAGAAATTTCCGGTAATTGGTTTTGATTGATTTCTCAAAGTAATGTGTTATAATCAAAGCTTTTGCCAAGTTAACTACCTATGATATGTGTAATGGATAATATTTTTTCTTGTGAAATGAAATAACAAGCAATTTATCTTCCCGTAAAATAATGAGTTAGTGGAGATGTTACATACACACTCTAAAATGCGACCGAGACTTCATTTTCATGTAAGGGACAATGAAATATTACCTTGACAACATATTATCCTCACTTCCCCCACCACCCCCCGTGATATGCATAAATAGGCAAATTTACTTTCATGTGATATACGTAAGTGGGACACGTTAAAATTGACATTTTACCTTCTTATAAAAACATAAAAGTTGTGTTTCTTTTATAAAGATACAAAAAAGTATTTACATTTTTATATATTACATAGAATTACATTGCCTATTTAAAATAATAGTGAAAGTTAATTTGTTGGTCAATCGTCAATCATTTTGAGAAGTTTTATATCAAATCATTTTCATCGTGTACCATAATCATTTGTAGAAGAAGTAATTACATTTTCAAGTGATAAAAATAAAGGTCATGTAGATGTGACATTCTTGTATTGATCCAAACATAAATTCCTAGAAAATTTCATTGTCTCCACCCTGTCCCACAAAATTGCCATTTCTGTGTAATTCCTCAAACAGTGGGAAAAAACTGAAAATAAAAAAACAAGCATAAAATAATCTTCTATGAAATTTCGCGGAAATTTCACCTTCTCCATAACAAGTTATATTTTTTTTTTTTAAAAAAAGGGCTATAATTTGGAGACTAACACTACAAAAAAAGCTGTCTTCAGAAATGACTTGATTCCAACGGGAAAAAAAATTATCACTATTAGTGACGAATTTATAACTGATTACTAACGGAAATGATATTCCTTAAAAAATAGCAACAAATTACCAAAAAAATTGCGAAAGAAAAGATTTGTGGTTGGAACTTCGTTGTTTAGTTGTCGGTAAAGATGACATATAGCAACGGAATTGTTCCAACGAAAAATAATTTGTTTCAATTTTTCTGTCAATAACAAATATGCTACTGAACAACGACGAAAATATAAGAAAACTATATTTTTCAAAAATATCGACCAATTATCAACGGACTTTGTAACGAAAAATTGTCACTACAAAAAAGGGGTCTTCAGTAACAACATTATTCAATCGGGAAAAAAAATTATCACTAGTACTAAAGAATTTATAACTGATTACCAATGAAAACAGTATTCCTTCGATAATACCAATATATTACCAACAAAATTTCAACTAAAAGCATTATTCATGAAAAAAAATATGTTTACTCCCAGTTCTCTGAATAAGTTTAAGACTAGTGGAATAAAAAAAAAATAGGGAAAATTGCATTTTTGGTACCATATGATAGGTTGACTTGCACTTTTGGTACCATTGGATATGAAAATACAAATTTGGTACCATAGGATAGGTTTTCATTGCAATTTTGATACCAAACCCAATTTTTCTGCAAAGTTAATGGCAATTTACCCCCTACTAAATGCATAATGTTCAATTTAACCCCTCGTGGTTTAAAAAAGAGCATTTTACCCCTTGAAATTTTGTAAAAATTTCACATCGCTTCCCTGATATTTTTATAGGCGGCACTTAATCCACTTTTATTATGATAATGTGATTTTTTACCCATTGTGTTATGATAAATGTGGCAATTTATCCCCCTATGTTAAATAAAATAGTTTGCATGCATACTCTCCATTTCGGCAAGTGAGTTACAATCTCCGGCTGAAGGGGGTTAAATTGCTTCATTAAAATTTTACAGGGGGTAAATTGATTTTTTTCAAATTATAGAGGGATAAATTGAACATTATGCATTTCATAGGGGGTAAATTGCCGTTAACTTTGTAGAAAAATTGGGTTTGGTACCAAAATTGCAAGGAAAACATATCCTATGGTACCAAATTTGCATTTTCGTATCCAATGGTACCAAAAGTGAAAGTCAGCCTATCCTATGGTACCAAAAAAGCAATTTTCTCAAAAAAAATATCTTGTTTTCTTTGAAAGGGAACATTCAGAAGAATATTTAACCACTAAAAACATTGAGATTTGCTGGAGACCTAGAGTAAATGCAATTACACTTAATTAGTTATATTGTGACTAAGGTCATTATTAATCAGGTAGGCTTAAGGGTGGCAATATGGATCGATTTGCTGGATCCAATCCATATGGGATCAATCAAACAAATCAAGTTGATAAAATTTGTGAAAAAACATAATTGACGAAAATGGCGAAAATCGATGAAAATCGGTAAAAGATGATGAAATTGGTGGAAAAACTAGTTAAATTGTTCAAAACGATTGATGAAATTAAGTGAAAAACTAGTTATATCGATAAAAAAAATTAAATCAATAAATTAAGGGAAAAAATGGTGAAATCAATAAAAAATGGGTTCAATCGGAAAAAAAAACGTATGAGATTGACTAAATAAACTATTAGGTGGCTCATATATATAATTGTCTAAAGAAAATACAATAAAGTAGTACAGCTCAGATGGTTTGATCCTTTAATATGTATATATGAGGTCAAGGGTTCAAATACCATATCGAACAAGTTAAATTAAATACACATTGCCTAGTCACCAAGCGTCGCCCGGGCGCACATTGCCCAGGCAAGACCCAGGTGTGGCCTAGGCGCCTAGGCCAAGCCCAGGCGCTTGACCAGTCAGGCATAGCCCCATCGCCTGGGCGCCCAGGCAAAGCTCAACTCCCGGGCGCTTAGGCTAAGCATGATTGCTTGGGCTCCCGGGCGCTTAGGCTAAGCATGATTGCTTGGGCGCCCGGGCAATGACTGACCGACAAACGACTAGTCGAGGACCAACTGCTAGGCGAAGCCCGACCTCCTAGGAGCCTAGGCAAAGCCCGATTAAACGGGCTATGTGAGCACAACGAAAAATATTTTGATTCTAATATCGTCGGTATTTTTCCAACCGATCAGTGACAGAATACCAACAAATCTAAGCCGACGAAATAGTTATGATGCTAAACCTTTCGGAATGCTTCCAACAAAATTAGCGACAAATTACCTAACATATTTCAAGCAACAGAATAATTTGGATGCTAGATCCATTGATATGCTTCCAACCGATTAGTAACAACACACTAACTGAATTAAGCCGAAGGAAATCTGTTGGTAATATTCTAACAGAATTACCTACAGTTTTTTCATTTGCAAAGCTATTTGAAGCGGAGTACTTTTCAACGGTATTACCAACAAAAAAATTGTTGTCGCTATATTTACAAACGGAAACGATTCCGTCACTCCATTTACCTATGGGGCCTTCACACACGAAATATCTAACAGAAAAAATCCGTCGCTACTATTGAATACCAACGGAAATCGAGGCTTCACCAACATAAAATTGTGTTACAGAAGACCCATTTTCTTGTAGTGTAATTTTTTTTTTTTTTGAGAGAAAACCATGGAAGATATATTAATCATGGAAGTCAGAAGAAACAATATTAGAGATAAAACTAGGAAGGACAGATCCGTTATAAGAAGACTTAATTCCTAACTTGACTAAGGCATGAGCTGCTTGATTTCCTTCTCGGTAAACATGTTGAGCACGAAAAGACACAAAATGCGAAGAAAGGAAGCGGATTTCGTCCAGAATTGGTCCAATGGAGTTGTTCGTCGGATAGCCAGTTTCAATACCATCAATGACCGTTTTGCAATCACCTTCAAGTATGATGTCACTCCAAGCTTTTTCTATACCAAAATTAATTGCAATCTTGGCTGCATAGGCTTCCGCGGCCTCAGGTTCAAATGGCAAAGTGATCTGGCAAACCTTCCAACCAAGGCAAAGTCCAGTAGAGTTCCGAGCTAATCATCCGACACCAAAAGAGTTGTTAATTCTGTCGATGGCAGCATCAAAATTAATTTTGATGATGGATCCTCCAGGAGCAGTCCATGTCGTGGCATTTCTGGGATTAGGAGCATGATTCAAGCTTTGATTGGCAATACGAAAACGTTGGCAGAAGTCGCTAGCAAAGATATAAACCTCATGCGGCTTCCTATCACTCTCTTCCCATCTTCTCTTATTACGGAAGAACCATAAAAACCAACAAAAAGTTGCAGCAAGACATAGGTCTTCCTCCTCAAGAACTTCTGAAAGGCGCATAAACCAACAAGCAAAATTCTCACCATTTGAATTGTAAGCCGAAAAGGGGAGACTAGAGGCTGCCCAGGCTTGTCGACCAAAAGTACACGTGGTTAGAACATGCATGATTGATTCTGTTTCGTTGCCTGAACAAGTTTCGCAAGTATCACAATCCGTCGCCCTTTTCCTGTATAAAAGTTGTTTAACGGGAATAGAATCAGAACAACATTTCCAAATAAAAAGTTTGACCTTGGGGGCTGTTTTTAAGCTCCAAATTCTGCTCCACAATTTTGTAGGGCCCGAGCTTGCTCCTCCCCTTTGTTGTTGTCCTTCTTGCCCTTTAAAGGATTCGTATAAATGGTAGGCCGATTTAACTGTAAATATGCCGCTCTTTTCGTAATGCCAGATCACTTTATCCTCTCCTCCAAACCTGCTGATTGGAATAGATAGAATGGAATTCGCCTCTTCTGGCCAAAAGATTCCTTCAATAAGATCTTCATTCCAGTTCCCAGTTGTGGTATCTATGAGTGCGCTGACTTTGCTATTTGGAGGAAGAAGAATCGGTGGAGAATTGATCCGAAAAGTGCTAGGTCTCGGTATCCAGCGATCTTTCCAAATGTTAATTGAATTCCCATTACCCACCCTCCATCTAAGTCCAGCCTTCAGAATACAAGTTGCACCCCGAATGCTTCTCCAAGTAAGTGATGGGGAGTTTCCCCAAGTAGCTTCAAGAAAACCACAATTCGGAAAGTACTTTTCCTTGAAGATCCTACCAAGTAAGCTATTAGGATTTGTCAAAATACGCCACGATTGTTTCGCAAGGAGTGCTATATTGAACGATTCCAGATTTCGAAAGCCAACACCCCCATCTCTTTTGCTTTTACATAATGAACTCCATCGAACCCAGTGAATCTTTTTTGTTTCCTTAGAGTTCCACCAAAAATTGGATATCATAGATTCAATTTCACGAATAAAGTAAGATGGTAACTTAAAACATCCCATAATATATGAAGGGATCGATTGAGCCACAGCTTTAATGAGGATTTCCTTACCCGCTTATGAAAGAGCCTTTTCTGTCCAGCCTTGGAAAATTCTCCAAATTCTCTCCCGAATAAAATCGAAAACCTCCTTCTTCGACCTGCCGATAGATAATGGCATACCCAAGTACTTGTCGTGTTTGTCTTCCCGTCTAACTGGGAGTTCAGATTGAACTGCTGCCATATCCGTTTCTTTAGTGCTTCTGCTGAAGACAATGCTGGATTTATCATAATTGATTTCCTGTCCAGAAGCTTTGCCATATAGCTCCAAAATTCGTTTGATGTGCCTTGCTGAATTTGCCTCGGCTCGAGAAAGTATGAGGGTATCATCAGCAAAGAGAAGGTGGGAAACTCGAGGTGCTCCTTGACAAATCTGGACACCTGAAAAATGGCCCGCCCTTTCTGCTTGGCTAAGAAGAGAGCTAAGAGATTCTGCACAGAGTAGAAAGAGATATGGGGAAAGGGGGTCACCTTGTCGGATTCCCCTTTCCGGCCTCACAAAACCAATTTGATTACCATTATAGATAAAAGAATAAGTAACAGTAGTAATACAAGTCATGATTTTTTCCACAAAACGAGAATCAAAACCTAATCTAAGCATAACGTTTCTAAGGAAAACCCACTCTAGTTTATCATAGGCTTTACTCATGTCTAATTTAATGGCCATCGTTCCAACTTTACCCTTAGTCTGTCTCTTCATAAAATGGGTGATCTCGTAAGCAACAAGAACATTATCCGTGATATTTCTATTGGGGACGAAAGCTGATTGATATTCGGATATTACGGATGGCATAATGGGTTTGAGACGGTTTGTGAGGGTTTTGGAGGCTAGTTTATATATAACATTGCATAGGCTTATTGGTCGGTATTGGGATATGGCTTCTGGTTTCTCACATTTGGGAATCAAGACTATATAAGTAAAGTTGCTGTCTACATTAAAAGTTCCATGATTCAGAAAATTCAGCACACAATGAATAACATCACGATTGATAACATGCCAAAATTTCTGAAAAAATAAAGCAGGTAGACCATCAGGGCCGGGGGATTTAAGGGGGTGCATTGAATTGAGGGCTTTAGTTACCTCATGTGCAGTGTAAGGCTGAAGGAGATGCATGTTGTCTTCGGGTCTCACTTTGGGTATCATCGAATTCAAAGCTATTTCCATATCATCTCTAGAAGGCGACGTGGAAGTGAAGATAGTACGAAAATAACCCACTATTGTGTCCTCCCTCTCCTTTTCGGTACTGCACCAGTCCCCTCTGGAGTTACGGAGACCGCTGATTTTGTTATTCTTTCGTCTACCCGAAGCCCTCTTATGGAAGAAATTAGTGTTTCTATCCCCCTCTTTCATCCAATTGGCTTTTGCTCTCTGTTGCCACATTCGATTTTCCTTATCTAACAGTTCCTCAAGTTCTAGATTGAGATATCTCTCTCTTAGCCTAGTGCTCTCAGTAATTTTTGCCTGTTTAATACGTTCCAATTCTACTCGTAGCTTCTTGATACTTTTGTTGACCGAACCAAACGAAACTCTACCCCATTCATCCAAACTTATACGGCAATTATCTAACTTTTCCCAAACATCAGCAGCCCAGTTATTGCCCTGCCAACTCCTTTTAATAATCTTAGAGCATTCATTGTGGTTGAGCCACATTGATTCGAATCGAAACCGCTTTTGAGATTGACTTCTGTGTTCATCATGTTGTTTACTGATTTTGATAAGTATAGGGAGATGATCTGAGTTTCTAGAATCAAGATGGATGACACGAGATGAAGGAAAGTAGTCAGTCCATTTAGAGTTAACACATCCTCTATCCAAACGTTCCCGAACAGTATGGGGAAATAATCTGCGGTCACACCAAGTGTAAGGAAACCCCTCAAAACCAAGGTCCATCAAACCTGAGTCACGGAGACAGTCTCTAAAATCTTTTAGTTGCCAGTTTGGAATCATATTTCGCCCTTCCTTCTCCGATTGAGTTAACATAGCATTAAAATCCCCGCAACATAGCCATGGCAAGTTGTTCCTACAAGCAAGAGTACGTAACAGATCCCAAGAAAGCTTCCATTTTGATCCATCCGGTTCACCATAGAATCCAGTGAATCTCCAACCAGCTGGAAGATCATCCTCAAAAATAATAGCATCAATGTGATTACTAGACATACTTTGAATATCAACATGAAGGTTTTTATTCCAAAGAAGGGCTAAACCTCCAGAATTACCCCTGGCATCAATGTGAACACCAAATAAATTGAATCTTCCTTTAATAAACTCAATATTCCTCCCTTTAGATTTAGTTTCAGAGAGGAAGATTAAATGGGGGCCATGAACTCGAATATGATCTCCGAGCGTATCAACTGTTCGAGGGCCCCCCAACCCCCGACAGTTCCAACTTAGGCAATTCATAATGAGCGAGCAGCCTCCGCCTGATCTGCTAGGTGAATTCTCTTGCTTGATCTTATGTGATCAACCGAAACGTCATCAACCTGCTGGGTTACCATTTCCTTACCCTTCGAGCTTACTTTCGCACTTGCTGGGTTCGAATCTGAGCCTAATTCAAACCATTTCCTCTTTACCTGCCTATCAACTATCATCATATCCTTTTCAATTTTGATAGCCTTGAGGGGAATATCAACCAGATTAAAGTTCAAAGCCTGATTCTGAGAGGGGCTGTTTTTGCCTACTCTGGTTTGGGCAGACTCCCTAGGTTGGGGGTTTGTTGAATTAGGTTGGTGTTGTTTGAAACTATTTAGAGAGCCTATTTGTGGTGATGAAGTGTCAGGTTGCTGTTTCAGTAAGGGGTTATGGGTTGTCTGCTTTGAGTTTAGTGTGCTTGTGTTATTCTTTGGAGTAGGAGTGGTAAGAGTGGTGTTAGGTGTATGTGAAGGAAGGATATTGTTGGTGATGGTATGGAGGGGGGGACGGGTGACATTCAGTTTTACGGTGGAGAGCGGATTCGTATAGACAGATTGTTTGGGAAGGTTATTTGGTGTCGTATTCATAGTGTTTTCGTCGGAATCATTGACTGCCGATGAGAGGTGGGGGGGTTTGAGGAGAGGCCGACATAGTGGTAGCAAGCTTGATATGAGGTGTTTGGGCATGGGTCGGGTTGTTGGGAGCATGGGTCTTAGTTTTTAAGTCCAGGTCTTTGGAAGTCAGTTTAGGTACAAGAGTTGGTTGGTTTGGTATGTTGGGTGGTTTAGTCTGCGATTTCGGGTTGGGCTTAGTAGGTAAATCCCGATTTTGGCCTATAGGATTTTGGACAGTGGACTTAGCTTGTGTCAGGGTGCTCGATTTAGTAGTAGTTTGGGCATGTTCATTGACCACAGGTGATGAAATAGTTAACGGATTAGACAAGTACAGAAGATTAGAAGATCCAGGAATTGAGTCACGTTTGTGAGGTGGGCAATAGTGTGGACTGGTTTTTGTAGTATTTGGGTGTGAGTTATTTTTAGGCCCAGTAGGATTGGTTTTATTAGGCCCAAGAGGAAGGGGGGGAATTGTGAGAATTGGAAGGGGAAGGGGTGGTGATCTCAGATTGATTAAAGGATATGTTTGATTGGGAGTGATTATTGGGGAAAGTTACCTTGTTTTGGAGATATGATTCCATGAGATCCGCTGGGGCACCGGGATTTGGGGAATTGATCGTAACTGCCGGGTTTGAGATATTCTTTCCAAAATTACTTTTTAGTTTGTTGTTTGGTGAGAAGATGTCGGCGCCGGTAGGACGGAACTGGTTGTTCTTCCCTGAATTATTAGATTGCACATCTTTGGTCTGGACATATATACCGGAAGAAGTATTCCAGTTCTTTTGCCTGTTGTTAGTTGGTGCTCTTAGCCATGGACCGAATTGTAGGTCGCCTTCAGGGATTTCTTCCTCATAGTTATACCTTGTGTTGCAAGAATTGGACGGGTGATCCATAATGCCACAGTGATAACAGAAGTTTGGTAATTTTTCATATCTGAAAGAGACCACCAAAGTATCACCTCTACCTGTGCTGACTTTCATGACCCGAATTAGAGGTTTAGTGATGTTCAGACTTACTTTGACTTTGATGTAGTTGCTAATCACCGTGCCATCTTTGTCCCCATAGATGCCTTTAAAAACTCCCATTCTATTGCAAATAGATTTAGCCACAATTCTATTTGATTTATTAACAGGGAGGCCATAGATTAAAACAAAAAAATCGCACCAATCTAGATTGACTTGTGCGGGATTTTCATTTGCCCCAATTGTATTCAGCACTAAAAGTCGGTGATCAAAAGCCCATGGTCCGTCCTCCATAGCTTTCCTGCGATCAAATTTGTGGTTGAAGGTGAATATAAATCGGCCATTCTCAATAGGACTGATTTCTACTCCTTTTCCAGCATTCCATGCCTTTGTCATCATTGCTGTGAGAGCATCAAGATTCACACTTTTCTCACCCAAAACTCTACCCACTAAAACGAGATCAGTAGCGAAGGTTCGGTTGTCCCAGATTTCTTCAGGCAGAATTACCACCACATCTTCGACTTCCCTCAAATCCAGTCGATTCCACAGATCAATATTAGAAATATCCATTGAATTCGATGATATTCGAAGTAGAAACTCAAATCAAAATACACCTTCTTCAGTACCTGCGATGAGAGAGGGATACATAAAGGGTTAGGGCAACGAGATAGGTGGAAAAAGAGAAGGTAAAAACAAACAAGAAACACCCAGATTAATTCAAGAGACTAAGTTCAAGCCTAGGCACGAGCAAAGCAGAGATATTTCGAGGAGGGAGCCCTGGAGGACGCAGCAAAAAGAGCAGAAAATTAAATCTTCTCACGCAGAGAGAAGAGTCTTCTCATGAAGAGAGAACTAATCTATATAATTAAATTATATAAAAACTTTTTGGAGACTAATTAATGATGTGTATGCAACAGTGTTTTAAAAATCGGATCGGACCGGCTGGTTCGATCGATTTAATCGGTAACCAGTTACCAATTCGATCCGGTTAATCCTTTAAAATCAGCTTTATTCCTGACCAGTTTGAACCGGAAAAAACCGGTTAAAAACCGATAAAACCAGTGAACCGATTGAACCACTGGTTCACTTATAAAAATAAAAAGTTTACGTTACGGATTTTTATTTCTCTTCCGCGACCTTTAAACTTCAACAATACTCTCACATCTCTTCTTCTATTTTTCACTTTGAATTAAACAAAATCAACAAAAACAAAAAATCTTATATATAATAAGTTATATAAATATATTTGAGTATCAAATTCATTAGAAAAGTCATTTTTTTCACAAACTTCAAATAGTTTTATTTTTTTATATAATTTAATGACTTAATTTCTCTTTTTCATAGGTGATAAATAGTAAAATTATTATTTTTGATATGATGTTTATTATAATTTGAATTATTGCGTTGATATCATTTTATCATACTTGTAATTTTGTTGCTATCATTCATTCTTAACTCAAATTTTGTAGTAAAAATAATTGATCATGAGATAAACATTTAGTTTATGGAAATATACTTGAAAAAATGAATAATATATTTTTTTAAATAGTTGATTACATATATTAAAATTAAAATTAAATTATTATTTTGTAATGACGTCATACCGGTTGAACCAGTGATTAAACAGGTTAAATCGATCTAACCAATAACCAGTAAGGCTACCGATTCGATGTCCGATCCGGTTTTTAAAACATTGGTATCCAATCCCCATCAAAATGGATAAGATTTTGATAATAAAGCAAGGTCTTTAATTTCTTTCCCAAATTGAAATCAACTTTGAAGCAAGTCAAAAAATATTTCTCCTGTCTTAATGGGATTGGATATCTTAATTGATCAAAATGACTTGATATCTTGCTACGAGGATAAATCATAAATGACGTCACAATAGGATTATTTCAAGAAGAACGAGAAACTAAGGGTCAGTTTGGCCTAACGATTCGAAAAACAATTATAGGATAATTAATTTTACTAAAATTGATTTTTGATGATAATTGATTATATAATAATTAATTATAGAATAATTGTTTTTGTATAATAGTTTTTGTAAAGGTAACACTTTAGTTGCTTCTAAAATAAGTTGATTTTTTTGTTTCTGAGGATCACAAAAGTGATTATGATTTTGGGGGTCAAACATCATGAAAATCACGATTGAACAGAAGTAATATTAATAATCGGGGCCAAACACTTCAAAAATCACAATAGAGATGTAAAAGTGATTTTAAGAGCTCCAATCGTTGGGTCAAACTCACCGTAATTCCTTCTATAGGGGTGTTCACGGTTCGGATAACCGACCGAACCGAAACGAGTTCGGTGAAAACCGAACCGAAGCTAAGCTATTCGGTTCGATTTTCGGTTTTGAAATTCGGCCTAATTCGGTTTCGGTTCGGTTTGGTTATTTTTGTTCGGTTAACCGAACCGAATTTTTTATTCAAAGGTTAACATTTTTTGTTCGATTTTATGGACTTTAAAATTCTTTAATCCTATGTCTATGGATATGATTTTTTATTTATTTATGTCAATTGAGGATTATTAAATGTTAGTTTTTGCATTTGTATTGTAAAATTCTTTAATTTTATGCCTATGATATGAATTTTAGTTGTTTAATTTATGTTATTTGATGATTATTAAATGTTAACCACTTTACTATTTAGTTTTATGTAATGTTTAATAATGTTTAGTGTTATGGTTACCTATTAATTTGATGTTTTTTATGATAAATGTTCGGTTCGAAAAAATCAAGAACCAAAACTTCGATTATCCGAAATTTCGATTCGGTTCGATTCGGTTTTCACCGAATGAACAGCCCTAATTCCTTCTACGTTCCAAAAAAAAAAAAAAAACATATATGTTCATTACATAGACATATCATAATCATGTGTCGTCCATACGGTCACGATGACTTGAATCTACATAATGTCCTAACTTGTTGGAAGCTTATTTGGTTGTGAGAATTTGAAGGAAAGTTAGGGAAATATAATTTTTATTATCTCATATGGTGTTTGGTAAAAAAGAAAAAAATTATTAATTTTCCAACAGGAAATTTATGTACAGAAAAACTTTCCCCAACTTGATAGGAAAATCAAAGGATTTTTATTTTTTATTTTTTTATCATTATTGAGTTATCGATAATATTTTGTGAGTATGTCTAATTTAGTCGTGAACTCAACTAATATATTATATCTTCAGTTTTTCAAAATTGATATTAATGTGGTGACTTAAAAAATATATAATAGAGTCAAATTAATTTATAATAAAGTTAATACAATAGTACTGAATTGGTATAATTTATCTTAAACTATTTTAATTTATTTCTTCATGATTGTTAGTTTTTAAACTCATTTTGTACTTTCAATTTGCTAGCTAGAGAATGATCTTGATTTTGCGATCAATTTTAATATCTTTTCTAATTTTGAAAATATTTATAACTAAACAAGGATATCTATAAAAAAAATTCTTACACCACAATCAAACATGTACATGAAAATCATTTTTTTTTCTTATAATTTTTCCTCACTTTCCGGACAATCAAAATATGACATATAAGAAAATAAATATATTTCTGGAAAAAATTGAAACTATTATTATTATTTATTATTTCTTTTAATTTTTATAGGTATTCTTTATCGTACACTTTTATTAGACACCTTCGTAGCAAAAATATTTTCTGGATATTATGTCTATGCATCTAATATTTAATTCTATTAAGTCAAAAAAGTTAGAGATATCTTTTGAATAAGGAATCAAAATACGAGGTTAATTTATCGAAACAGAAACAGGTTAAAAAAAGTCAAAGTGGTCTGGTTCTGCATGCATTTTCATCTGCAGCTAGTAGGGGTGGGCGTTTGGGTCGGGTTTTTTGGGATCCGTCCCGACCTGTTTGGGACAAAAAAAAATGGGTATTTTGACATTCGGATTCGGGTACTCGAACTCGAAATATATTTTCGGGTTGGGTATTGGGTATTAAATTCACATCCGAACGGGTATTTTGGGATCCGTTAAGGTATTTAAAAAAAAATTGGCATAATAATTATTTAGTAATTGCAACAACCCAAATTGAAATTGACAGCCCTATATTTATTTCAACAAATTAATTTTAATTGGGCTAGATTTGATCGAGTTGGGGGTGGATTCATCTATGTTTGATTCTTGAGTAATTTAGTTGAATTTTCAAGCTTGTAGTTGGATATATATGATTGGTGAAGGTCCGAATGATGAGTTAAAATGTTAAATATTGTTGAATGTGATTTGTGATTTTGTGTCTATTGTAAGTTGTAACTTTCATGCGATTGTGATATTTAATATTTTGATGCTTTGAGACTTGGAGTTTGATTTTATTGTAATTTATTGAATACTTGAATCTTGAAGGCTTGAGACATTTGTGTTGCTTTGTGTTGAAGTTATTGTGTACAATTAATGTTTGAATTCATTTATTTACAATTTTACATACATATATGTTAAAAAAATATTCTTGGAAAAAAAAAAAGGTAAATTTCAAATAAATATCACTCTTTTTTTTTTTTTTTTGAAGTTCAGTACCCGCCAGATCGGATCGGATTTCAAATGTGAAAATTCACTATCCGTCAGGTCAGATACTCGACCCGAAATACCCAATACCCGAAATACCCGACCCGCACCTACCCCTAGCAGCTAGCAAACTGAACTACAGGTACAGTGTACAAGAGTCAAAAATAGGTTTCCCATGCTGTGGATCATCATTTTAATTTAAATTATTTATATTAACTTGTCTTTGTATTAAACTAAGGCAAAATTACAGAAAATATCCCAAATTTATTAATGATTTTGAGTTTTCATATCATAGACCCATACTATATCACCCATTGAATTTCATCCCTTAATTTAATATTTTTTTGGAATATCATTCCAAATTAATTACTAATTTCTAATTTTGGTTTTTTGTCCCAAATTATATCAACTCTACGAATTTCGTCACGTAATTTACCATTTTACATGAATTTAGTCCCAATATTAAATTTCTAATTTAATGAAAATGACGTTCATTCTTGTAATTAGTTTGAGACAAATCCTGTAATATTGTATAATTGTTCATGCTAAAAATTGTCACGTCATGACACATATATATGCACCCATGTGACAATTTAACGGACACATGCACAATTTCCATCTCATAATTTACGGTAGGATAATATTTCCAAAAAAAATTTAAATACAGAACAAAATTCGTTAAAGTGATATTGTTCGACACAAAAATTCAAAATCACTGATCAGTTTATGACGATTTCTGCAACTTTACCCTAAATTAAAACATAGTCAAAGTTGCAAATAGAAGTGAAGTAATTTAAATTTAAAATAAATAAATTTTATAAATATTAAATATTTGTCCCTTGCGTCAAATTATTCAGATAAAGAAGTCTGACCAAAATGCTAGTTAAAATGATAAATGAAAATAATTTTAATTAAACTACAATTCATATAAAAATAAATACTCAAAACAATAGTAGTATTTTGCATATTCCCCGTCTCCGCTAGAGAATTTTGACATCAAAATGTCAGTTAGTAATCAAATTTAACTTTAATGTTAACTGCTACTCTAAGATTAATTGCCTAGGTAAATTATACTGGTGGTTATTAAATAAGACGAAACTTATATCTTCATAAAATTAGTTCTAGAAGCGCATAAACAACTAATGCACTCTTAAAAAAGCCTCATAAACATCTACACATTACAAGTATTTCATTCATTATTTTTTATTTTTTTGCTTTTCTTTTCTGATTTGAATATTACAATCTTGTTTAAAGAGTCACATTTTCTAATTATTATAGGGTTTTTTGCACTTTACACCCCCGAAATATAAATAATAGGCACTTTGCACCCTCGAAACTTAGATTTAACACTTTACACCCTCAAAATATGAAAAATTGAGCACTTTGCACCCTCTTTTATTTTCAAGCAAAAACTCAAGGGCAAAATAGGTAATTCAACTATAAATCTTTGGCACTTTGCACCTCCAAAAGTTGAGAAATTAGCACTTTGCACCCCCAAAATAAAATTAGCGCTTATCACCCTCGAATTAAGAACAAATAATCAACTTGTACCCCCGAAACACAATAAATTGACAGTTTGTACCCCGAAACACAAAATTAACACTTAACACCGTCAAATTAAAAAAAAAAAAAAAAACTCAAACCCCTCCTATTCTCCGGCAAGTGAAAAAGATCTAAGGCAAAGTTGAAGTTACCAATTTTTACTTATTCAATTATTTTGCATAGCACGTTTAATTTGTACAAGCTATAATTCATGGTTGTTAATTTGTGATATGATATATTCATTCCAAATTCATGGTATTTAATTTACATATATGTATATAAATGTAGGTTGTTCAATCGGATCGGAAACTTATCTATTTTGCCTTAGATTTTTTTCACCCCGATGGTAAGCTTTGTCGGAAAAAATGAGGGGTTTGAGTTTTTTTTTTTTAAAATTTGAGGGTTTTAAGTGTTAATTATGTGTTTCGGGGTGCAAGTGTCCATTTATTATGTTTTGGGGGTGCAAGTTGCTAATTTGTTCTTAATTCGAGGGTGATAAGTGTTAATTTATTTTGATGGTGCAAAGTGGCAATTTCAAAAGTTTTGGGGGTGCAAAGTGCCAAATATTTATAATTGAATTACCTATTTTGCCGTTGAGTTTCTTGCCTAAATATAAAAAAAGGGTGCAAAGTGTTGTATTTTTCATATTTTGAGGGTGCAAAGTGCTATACCTAAATTTCGGGGGTTTAAAGTACAAAAAACGTACCCATTATTATATACCAATTGTATTGTACTTGTAATTCTACTAGCTTTTATTCATGAGGTCTATATTTTAAGTAAACTAAAATACCAAATATATCTCCTTGAGAATGCATAAAAGTAGGACAGTTACATTTCTTTTCTACCATATGCCATCACTTTATAGTCTAATTAATTATGTCCATTACTTCTTTGCAAACAAAAAAAAAATGTGCATCACATAGAGAAGTATAAAAGGAGAGGGACATTGCATTTGGAATTTAAATCATTACTTAGATTAAGAAAATTAGGATGTGGCATTGAACATTGGTCAAAAATTATCAAAAGCCCCTCCTAATTTTTGATAATTTCAAATGCAATGTTCAATGCCACATCATCAAGGGACATTTTGATCAAAATTTGTGGCTCAATTTTATTGTTGACTTTTTTTTATGGTTAAAATTGAGTATCTTATATACACTATTGTTCCACAAAATCTTATATTATAAAGACCCGAAATTCATTGACCAACTGTAAGTCATTTCTCTCTCTCTCTATGTGTGTCTTTATTCTTGAACAATTGTACGTATTTGAAATCTCTTTAAATGATTCCTGGGTCACAGCTGAAGATACTGAAATTCCATGAAAAGTTGGTTTCTTGAATGAAATAAACCATATTTATTCATAGGGACCCAATTTCTAATTTCATAAATCATATTTTTTTTATCCCTTCAACTTTATTATTATTTTTTTTATGAGTATTATGTGTATTTCTTTACAATTGTTCTAATGGGTTTAGTTTTGAGGAATTTGAAGGGCTTAATTTTGTCTTTTAGTATTTGTTGATGCTATGGTTATTATTCATTAAAATTTATAAACATGTTATTTAGAAACTTAGAATTTAGAAATAGCAATTTTTGGTTTACATTCTTTATTGTACTGAATATTTTGGTGTTTGATGAAATGCATTGTTTTGTGTAGAGAAAAATGGGAAACTTAATGTGTTGTGTTCAAGTGGACCAATCTACAGTTGGAATTAAGGAAAGGTTTGGGAAATTTGATAAAGTAATGGAGCCAGGTTGCCATTGCTTGCCTTGGTTTCTCGGCAGCCAGATGGCCGGTAAACTCTCCCTCCGCCTCCAGCAATTAGACGTCAAGTGCGAAACCAAGACAAAGGTTTAATTAATTTTTGAGTGGTTTATAGATGTTATGTATACTTTAAGTCATTATATACTAAATGGTCTACTATCGAATAATTGTTTTTCAGGACAACGTTTTTGTCAATGTTGTGGCCTCGATCCAATACCGTGCCCTTGCAGACAACGCAAGTGATGCTTTTTACAAACTCAGCGACACTAGAAGTCAAATTCAGGCCTATGTCTTTGATGGTACTTTTACAATTGTTTCATGGTTTATGTAAAGATTTATGCCTGTATTTAATGTAACACGTTGTGTTTGTTGCCTCGATTGTGATCTAGTGATAAGAGCGAGTGTGCCGAAGCTGAATCTTGATGATGCTTTTGAGCAGAAAAATGAAATTGCGAAGGCTGTTGAAGATGAACTTGAAAAGGTAAAACCATCGTCTATATAGTGATTCTAGTTGATGCGGTTGAAGCTAATTAGTTCTTGAATTTTGGTTTTGACTTTTTCGTTTTAATGCTTGCTTGATTGCAGGCAATGTCTGATTATGGATATGAAATCGTTCAGACGCTAATTGTCGACATCGAACCGGATGAGCATGTTAAGAGAGCAATGAACGAAATCAATGCAGGTATAGTGTAAAAGTATTTATTAGGTTAAGATAAATTACATAAACACTCGCGAGATTGCAATAATCGCCAAATCCGCCCCTATGTCTATAACCGTCATCTTACCAATACTGTCCAGCCGTTTGTCTCGATAAGCGTTTCTCACCGTAATTTTAATGGAATACTTATTATACCCCTGGTTGACGTTGAATTTAACCATTTTAAAGACAAAAATACCCTTTTTATGAAGGGGTGTATTGTGTGTACATCACTAGAATAAAACATAAAGAGGGTGTATTAGAGTGCTTTTGAAGTGATTGTGATGAATTAGAAACTTAGAGACGTTATCCATTTTATTATGGCTTCTTGTCAATATATGTCGAGTCCCTATTTTTGGTTCGTACTTCCAAATTATGAACTATTTTTCAATACTACAGCTGCTAGGATGAGGTTGGCTACTACTGACAAAGCCGAGGCGGAAAAGATATTGCAAATAAAGCGAGCAGAAGGTGAAGTAGAGGCTAAGTACCTCTCGGGTATGGGTATTGCTCGTCAGCGTCAGGCAATTGTGGACGGATTAAGAGACAGCGTGCTTGGCTTCTCCGTCAATGTGCCCGGAACCACTGCAAAAGACGTTATGGATATGGTCCTTGTCACCCAATACTTCGACACAATGAAAGAAATTGGTGCTTCCTCCAAATCTTCTGCTGTGTTCATCCCACATGGACCAGGTGCGGTTCGTGACGTGGCAGCTCAAATCCGTGATGGACTTCTTCAAGCTAACGTCTAATATATATATATATGTATGTATAAACGTCTCGTATGCTTTATCCAAGTTTGCTTTCGTTCATTCGGTGTTATTTTGTCTAGTTTTATCAGTACTATAATATAGTGGATATATATTCACATATATGCATATGAAGTTCCCCTTATTCGGTATATGCATGTAGTTTGATATTCTAATTAAAACTAGTTTAAAAAATAAAAATAAAATAAGGTGTAATTTTTTTCGTCTAGCAGCGAAAGCGAAAAGTATCTCATGCAGGAGTTGGATTTGCTGCATTGTATTCAGCTTCATTGATCAACTTTAAGATTTCATCTTTCTTGATTTGTAGCGCCTGCATTTTGGTTTCGAGTTTTTCCAATTTGGCTTTTAGTTTTGTTGGATCCTTTTTATCTTCGGGATTCTTCTTCTTCTTCTCCTTCGTATCCTTATCTTTCTTTTTCTTGTCTTTGGTCTTCTCTTCACCTTTCTCTTCTTCGTCCGCGTGCTTATCTTTCTCTTCCTTTTCGTGCTTCTCCGAATGATCTTCCGTTTCTCCCATTTCCTTGTGATTGAATTTATACGGACCTTTGTGGAATTTGATGGATTTATGTATTCAATTTTGTTAATCTAAGTAATGATTTAAATTCCAAATGCAATGTCCCTCTCCTTTTATACTTCTCCATGTGATGAACATTTTTTTTTTTTTGCAAAGAAGTAATGGACATAATTAATTAGACTATAAAGTGATGGCATATGGTAGAAAAGAAATGTAACTGTCCTACTTTTATGCATTCTCAAGAAAATATATTTGGTATTTTAGTTTGCTTAAAATCTAGACCTCATGAATAAAAGGTAGTAGAATTACAAGTACAATACAATTGGTATATAATAATGGGTTTTTTGCACTTTGAACCCCCGAATTTTAGATATAGCACTTTGCACCCTTAAAATATGAAAAATACAGCACTTTGCACCCTCAAAATATGAAGAATACAGCACTTTGCACCCTCTTTTATATTTAGGCAAAAACTCAAGGGCAAAATATGTAATTCAATTATAAATATTTGGCACTTTGCACCCTCAAACTTGAAAAATTGGCACTTTGCACCCTCAAAATAAAATTAACACTTATCACCCTCGAATTAAGAACAAATTAGCAACTTGCACCCCCAAAACACAATAAATGGACACTTTGCACCCTGAAACACATAATTAACACTTAAGACCCTCAAATTAAAAAAGAAAAACTCAAACCCCTCATTTTTTCTGACAAAGCTGACTATCGGGGTGAAGAAATCTAAGGCAAATAGATAAGTTTCCGATCCGATTGAACAACCTACATTTATATACATATATGCAAATTAAATACCATGAATTTGGAATGAATATATCATATAACAAATTAACAACCATGAATTATAGCTTGTACAAATTAAACGTGCTATGCAAAACAATTGAATAAGTAAAAATTGGTAAGTTCAACTTTGCCTTAGATTTTTTTCACCCCGATGATCGAAGTTGCCGGAGAATAGGAGGGGTTTGAGTTTTTATTTTTATTTTTTTATTTTAGGGTGTTAAGTGTTAATTTTGTGTTTCGGGGTACAAACTATCAATTTATTGTGTTTCGGGGGTACAAGTTGATTATTTGTTCTTAATTCGAGGGTGATAAGCGCTAATTTTATTTTGGGGGTGCAAAGTGCCAATTTCTCAAGTTTTGGGGGTGCAAAGTGCCAAAGATTTATAATTTAATTACCTATTTTGCCCTTGAGTTTTTGCTTGAAAATAAAAGAGGGTGCAAAGTATCGTATTTTTCATATTTTGAGGGTGCAAAGTGCTAAATCTAAGTTTCGAGGGTGCAAGGTGCATATTTTCTATGTTTCGGGGGTGTAAAGTGCAAAAAACCCTATAATAATTAGAAAATGTGACTCTTTAAACAAGATTGTAATATTCAAATTAGAAAAGAAAAGCAAAAAAATCAAAAATAATGAATGAAATACTTGTAATGTGTAGATGTTTATGAGGCTTTTTTAAGAGTGCATTAGTTGTTTTATGCGCTTCTAGAACTAATTTTATGAAGATATAAGTTTCTTCTTATTGAATAAACCACCAATATAATTTACCTAAGCAATTAATCTTAGAGTAGCAGTTAACATTTTAATGTCAAAATTTGAAAAAACATAGCTCTAGCAGAGACGGGGAAAATGCAAGATACTTCTGTTGTTTTGAGTGTTTATTTTTAAATGAATTGTATTTTTAAATGAATTGTAGTTTAACTAGAATTATTTTAATTTAACATTTTAACTAGCATTTTGGTCAGACTTTAATCTGATGCAAGGTACAAATATTTAATATTTTTGAATTTATTATTTTAAATTTAAGTTACTTCACTTCAATTTGGAACTTTAGCTATGCTTTAATATAAGGTTAAATTGTAGAAATGTCCTAAACTAATCAGTGATTTTGGATTTTTGTGCCAAATTATATCAATTCAACGAATTTCGCCCTGTATTTAAATATTTTTTTGGAATATCATCCTACCGTAAATTATGAGATGGAAATTGCGCATGTGTCCGTTAAATTGTCACATGGGTGCTTATGTGTCACGACGTGACAATTTTAGCATGAACAATTATACAATATTACAGAATTCGTCTCAAACTACTTACAAGATTGAACGTCATTTCCATTAAATTAGAAATTTAATATTGGGACTAAATTCATGTAAAATTGTAAATTACGGGACGAAATTCAACGAATTTGATATAATTTGAGACGAAAAATCAAATCAGACCACTATGACTCTTTTTTAACCTTTTTCTTTTTCGATAAATTAACCTCGTATTTTGATTCCTTATTCAAAAGATAAATCTCTAACTTTATCGACTTAATAGAATTACATATGAGATGCATATACTGATATACAATATCCAGATAAAATTTATGCTACGAAGGTGTCTAACAAAAGTGAATTATAATTCGCGAAAGAATACCTTTAAAAATTAAAAGAAATAAAAAATAATAATAATAGTTTCAATTTTTTCCAGAAATATAATTTATTTAAGTAACTCAATGCCACATTGAGTGTTCCAAGTAGTTTCTTGTCTGACATGTTTTGGTTGCCCAGAAAGTGAGGGAAAATAGTAAAAAAAGAAAAAAAATGATTTTCATGTACATGTTTGGTTGTGGTGTAGGAAAATTAATTTTTTTTTATATATATCCTTGTTTAGTTATAAATATTTTCAAAATAAGAAAAGATATTAAAATTGATCGCAAAATCAAGATCATTCTCTAGCAAATTGAAAGTACAAAATGAGTTACGGAATCAATAAAAACTAACAATCATGAATAAATAAATTAAAATAGCTTAAGATAAATTATACCAAATCACTACTATTGTATTAACTTTATTATAAATTAATTTGACTTTATTGTATATTTTTTAATTCACCACATTAATATCAATTTTGAAAAACTGAAGATATAATATATTAGTTGAGTTCATGTATTACTAAATTAGACATACTCACAAAATATTATGGATAACTCAATAATGATAAAAAATATAAAAAAATCCTTTGATATTCCTATCAAGTTGGGGAAAGTTTTTCTGTACATAAATTTCCTTTTTTAGTTTCTAACATTAAATTTCGTTCTTCTTGAAATAATCCTAATGTGACGTCATTTATGATTTATCCTCATAGCAAACTTGTGAAGATATCAAAGTTTACATTCTCAACTTCAATTAGTAACTTCACATCAAAACTAAAATGGAGAACCGAACATGTGATTGATTTAGTGAAAATAATTAATCACTGTAAAATAACGAATTCAGATTCGAATCCGTATTGAAAGAAGTTCTCGTTGAATGTGTCCGATTAGCCTCAAAATGAAATAAAATTCTTGGGAAAAAAAAAACTAAATAGAGAAAATTGAGAGGCGTGAGTATTATATAGATAGGGGACCGTACGTTTTGGGATACTAATTTATAAGTAGTAGTGATAATATTAGAAGATTCATGATTGTCCCTTTTTTGTGCATAGATTGAGTTTGAGTGGTAATTACTTGTACGACCATCAATTATTTACTAAATTCACGTGTGCGTTTTCATTTCATATTAGTTCAACTCTGAAATTATGTAGTAAGAACTTTAACCTAGGTTAAGAATGTTATAAATAAACAAAATAGAAAAGACACAACATATAGCATTTCATTCCATAATGGATACCATTAGGTATACTTTAGTTTTCCTGATTTTCATTCATGTAGTTTTCACTACAAAGGCAGATTATGCCAATTTCGAAAACGATGAGGTCTGGCAGAAGCGTGCCAAAGAAGCGAACATGGCCGCTCGCCTAGCCTATCAACCTAATCCTATGTCAGTCACAGACAATCTCAACAATCGTGTTCATAGGTACTAAAAATAATCGTAACTGTTTTTTCTTTTATTTTACTTGAATCGCTAGATTTTCACGTTATTATTGAATACATGAAGGTCTGTGGATGGTAGCAACAACACGAGAAGAGACTTGAAGAATAACATATTTGGTGCATGCATGGCTACGAATCCAATTGATCAATGTTGGAGATGCCAAAAGAATTGGGACAAGAATCGCAAGAAGTTGGCCGACTGCGTCCTTGGATTTGGCCGAAAAGCGACCGGAGGCAAGGCCGGGAAGATTTACGTAGTGAAAGACCCTTCGGACAATGACTTAGTTAACCCTAAGAAGGGAACTCTACGACATGCTTTAATTCAATCTGAGCCACTTTGGATCATATTTGCACATGACATGTCCATTAGGCTAGCCGAAGAACTTATTATGACGAGCAATAAGACAATAGATGGGCGTGGAGCACAAGTGCACATCGCGAATGGTGCCGGCCTAACCCTACAATATATAAGCAATGTCATCATTCATAACATTCGGGTTCATGATATTAAGAAAGGACATGGAGGCTTGATTAGGGATTCGCTTAATCATTATGGTCAACGTACGCAAAGTGACGGTGATGGGATTTCAATCTTTGGTTCCACAAACATTTGGATTGATCATGTTTCAATGTCTAAATGTGATGATGGACTTATAGATATTGTTGAAGCTTCGACAGCCATCACCATTTCCAATAGTCACTTTGCCCAACATAATGAGGTAATTTTGTTATGAAAATGTACAGAAAACTTAGGAATAAATTGAGTTTTGTTTTTGGAAATTTGTTGCCATGTAGGTAATGTTGTTTGGGGCAAGTGATAGCTACAAGAAGGACCAAATAATGCAAATAACTTTAGCTTTCAATCACTTTGGTAAGGGATTGAAGCAAAGGATGCCTCGAGTCAGATATGGATACGTGCACGTAGTTAACAATCTTTACACTCGTTGGGAAATGTATGCCATTGGCGGAAGCCATGGCCCGACTATACTTAGTCAGGGCAACGACTTCACTGCTCCTAACAATCCATTCGCCAAAGAGGTACGCAGCAACGCATATAATGCGTAATTGTGTGTGTTTTTACCAATATTCGACATTCATCCTTCCTAGATAGTAACATGATATGTGATTCATCCTGGAAATGCAGGTGACGAAGAGAGACTATGCGACAGAGAGCGTGTGGAAGAATTGGGTATGGAAATCAGAAGGAGATGTGATGCGCAACGGGGCATTTTTCAAACAATCTGGGGATCCAAAACACAAGTTTGCGAGTGATTCTATGATCAAGCCAAAACACGGAAAGTTTGCGAGTAGGCTTGCCAAATTCTCAGGACCTCTAATGTGCATTAAGAATAAGGAATGTTGAGCAATTTTGTATAATAGTACAAAGTAGAAAGTATAAGTAGTGTATCCTGTAACTGCAAGATAAAATGGAAGTTTTCGAGTATTTTATACTAGTGTCCTACACACTTGTCCTCGATTTTATTATGTATTTTGTCACCTGTAATTGAATATACTGAAGATAAACAAGTGAAGTAAAGCAAAAATTGCAGCATAAGAAGGTAAAACAGGGGAACAAGTTGATAGTTTCATTACATTTTTATTTCTGTTGAATATATAGAGCAACTTATCAAAAGACATATCTTCCTTCTCTCTTATTTCACATATATATATATGTACATAGTGTGTGTACAGTGATCAGGGGTATGGGATATAGCACAACTAACTATACACAAAGAAAAAGGGAAAAAAAATATAAGATGGATGGCCGATTTTCATCTCTCATGATGCAATATCTTTAATTTAGACAATCTGTAAACAATGAAAGTAAAAGAAGAATTTAAAATCAGTCAGAACTAAGATTTATCAGAAGTTCCATTTAATGAAATTTATAGGGTAGAAATTAACTGGTGTGTAAGTAAGCCACTTTTGATGTTATCGGGAGGCACTGACCTTTTAGTTTACATTTCAATTCGCTCCCTCGTCTCATAAGTGAGTGGCGCCTCAAGTTTCATCAATTTGGTGAACTACATAAGATAAAACATACCGACATTATGAACCAGTTTATTATCCAAAATACGATGGCAAATTTCATTAATTTCGCTTAAACACAAACCTGTGAGGTCTTCAGCTGCAGTTCCTGCCATTCCATGGATGAATCGCTTCCTTCTACTATACCAGTTCCGGCATAGAGTAAAGCACCAGCACCCTGGTTGTTTAAATCGATATTTTTTAGTTAATGAAGTTTCTTAAGATGAATCAAACTATTAACATTTAGCTTCAAGAAATCATTTTTTATTATAGTTTACAAATTATATCATGGCATTCCGGTAGATAATTTTAAAAGGGTACTTTAGTCAACAAATAAAGGCTAATATCCTCACCTTAGTAACTAAGGCTGACCTAATTCCCACAGCAAACTCACTCTCTGCACCACCAAACCATCCAACAGGGCCGGCATACATTCCTCGGTCAAACATTTCTGCATCATATAGTGAATAATATTTACACTTGGTCTTTACCTTTAATACAACAAACGCACACAC
This sequence comes from Penstemon barbatus, assembly GCA_003313485.2. Lineage (NCBI taxonomy): Eukaryota > Viridiplantae > Streptophyta > Magnoliopsida > Lamiales > Plantaginaceae > Penstemon > Penstemon barbatus. The sequence continues at coordinate 24,115,435 of CM064878.1, read as the reverse complement.
ATGCTAGCAACAGCAAAGAGACATAGCCATCATTGAAACTGTAAATGTTATAGTAGTAGACATACCAATTTCTGATATTAAAGACCGTGCCTCTTCCATAGGATCCCCACAAACAGCTGGAGTTGGATGAAGAGAAGACAATATTTTAAACTGCAATCAACATAACATTTAGAACGTATATCCTTATTCTCGACAACAGTAGTGGAAAAATGATTTTTCATAACATATAGAGCAACTTTAACAATGATGTAAGTTCTCAAATAATACAAGCACTAATCAATTCTTCAAGATCTTTGTAATTCATAGCAATTAGGCCCCAAGCCCAGCACAGACCAAGTACAGATCGAGTTATGATTTATCTCAGTCTGAGACTAGTTCATAGAAGAAATATGATATAATTAGTGGCAGCAAAGGAAAAAAAAAATGGCAGCATAGCTAGATTTTTGAAATTTTGTAATTTTATTGAGAAGTTTCCAAGTCAAATATCACCAGCTTTCATTGTAAATTAGAAGAAATATGATATAATGGGAGTCTAAAAAGGTAATAAATACCTCGTCATCTTCTTTCTGCAGTGATCCTGTCAGTTGAGAATAAAGATGTTGAACTCGTGGGAGCTTCCGTAGAGCTTTGTATGGTTCAATTAATGTGCTGGTACATACAGTCTGAAATGTATATTAGTGAAATGAAAATCAAGAAGTTATCACAGGTATGTTTAATTGTTATACTGCATAAAGTGCTACTGCGAAGTGAAATAGATTTGAGATTTCGGGTGTACAAGTGTCACTTGCCTCGAGTTTTCTTCTTATACTTTCCCTCACTACAGAAAATTCATGATGGTCTTTAGGACTGCAAGTGAATTGAATGAAAGAACTAGTGTTGATAACAAGTTTGCAACACAAAGCATCTATATGACACTGAGATTAAATTTTAGAATAACCTGGAAAGTAAATCTTGTCCTATCTGTAAATCTTGAAACTCTGATCCACCTCTAGCTCGTGTTCCAGCCAAAGCCTCACTGCAGACGCTTAGTCGGTTTCGATAAAATAGTCGCTCTGGCTATTAACAGAACGCAAAATTTGTACTAAACATTAAATCCTGGCATAATAAACAAAATTATTCCCAAAATCCAAATAAGCAAATGAGAGATAGTAAAGTTACTTACAGTGTTCCCAATGAAAGCAGGTGAATTGGGAGGTTGAAGACAAAACTGATAAGCATTATCCCCTTCAACCTACAAGAATCAAGCATTTATTTCTAAACATCAATCCTTAGATCATACTTATACATGAGTTGCTAAAATAAATTAGAAGCACAAATAATACCTGTAAGCTTGTCAACCACTCTAAAGGGTCTATTGCTACAGTGGTCAGTGCTCTGCTGCTACGTGCAAGAACAACCTATATTTTTCAATAGGAAATGAATGCATCAGGTTAAAAATGACACTAATGAAAAACTTTATAAAAAGTATAAGAGAAAACAACTAAAAAGATATATGGTTATTTACATTTGATAGATAAAAACGATAAGAAGTTGAGTTGCAAGTCTTCTCCATCATTTAATCGTGATGTTCTAGTTACTATCATAAAAGTAAATATTCTAAACAAATGCTTCATAGAATTAAAATAGCTAACCTTAATCAGCTTTGAATCTTTCCTATTTATCAATTCCAAAGCGCGTTTAACAGCTGAATCCCACGATGATTTGTCAGGAACATGAGTTTGGTGGAGTAAAACAGCACTGGGAGTGCTACCATTTAATCTCCGGACGACAGAGGAAACCTGCAAACAGATATGTACTGAATGAATGAGCTAGGCAAGAACCAAGATATATAAAAAGGACATATCCATGAATCGGGATCCTGATGCATATAGGTCACAATAATATCCAGGGACAATATGTTTCAAATCAGTATATCCTGATTCATAGGGCTACAGTTATGAGCAGAAAAAAATAACTCTAAGCCACTTTGTATGGAATTTCTAGTCAGACCTGCCACATTGTGGCTTCAACTGCAGCAATTGCTTGTTCATATGTCCTTGACAGGGCATTGTCCCATGCAATAGTCGCAGCGATCATTGAACTTCCTTCAAACTCATTAAATTCCACCTGAAATTAGTCTCTCGAATCATGTCATTTATAAACTAAAGAAAGACTATGTGTTGATAGCAGAAATTTTTCCTTAAAACAATAAAAACAAATTATTTACCTGAGGGACCATGAAATAAAATGAACCAAAACCTTTCCACTCTGGGGCTATTTTATACCCCGCGTCAAATCGGATGGCACCATAAGCACGAATCAATGGACACTTCTTGGATAAAAACCTTGGGTGAAATATAACCACAAATAAGTAGATAGAAGCTAAATAATGACATTGCAATGTGAAACAAATCATCATCTATACTACTTCATTATCCTGATTACTCTATTCAATCTTCCTACTTTGTGAATCAACATTCCTTCTCCAACATTTCCAGTAGACTATTTCCAAAAACCATTACCATATATATACAATACATTTATAACCATCCAAGCAATTAGGGTCAAGTTCATCATCAACTATGATTTAATTAAAATTCTAATAACATATTTTCAATTCACACGTTGTTAACATCTGAACCATATCAATTTTACCCCAGCAAAACAAATGTATACATGTGTACATATAAACCTAATCCCAATTTAAACACATGCAACTTTATTAGTACAATCTGAAGAAAAAACCAAACAAAATGCTGAAAACAGGGAATGAAATCAGATAAAAAGGAATTTGATTATACCTTTTGATGGAATGCCAATCGTCCAAAGAGAAGGGGGAGAGATCGCGGAAGAAGACCGAAGAACCCAGACCAGCAACACTGACCAGTCTCTTTTTATGATCGGAGTGATCTCCATTCTCGATGAGTGGAGTTGAATCGCGGCCGGAGAAATAACAGCGGGGAAGAAGAAGGTTGTGGCTCTGACAACGAAGCCAATCCAGTGCCTCTATCCGCTGCTGTATCGGCACCTTTTTAACCAAACCAATTTCACCATTAAGCTCAACAACATTTCTATATATGAAAATGAAATCAACAATAATTTTACTGTCTTCACTTCACTTGGGTGATTTATGATTATTATGAGGTAAATATTTTACCTTTCATATATTTATAACGATCAATTTATCCTTTATAATTTGAAAAAGAGTATTTTATCCCTTAATTTTATAAAAGTTTCACATCGACTCCCTAATAATTTTATATATAGCAATTTACCTCCCTATATTATGATAATATGACACTTTACCCCGTATATAACAATAAATGTGGTAATTTATCCTCTATGTTATGAAATATTTTTCATGTCCACTCTTAATTTCGACAAGTGAATTATATTTTTCGATTGAAAAGAGTAAATTACTTCTTTGAAATTCTCATGGGATTAAAATGCTATTTTTCAAATAACGAAAAGATAAATTGAACTATAAGAGGTAAATCGGTAAATATGTAAAGGAGTATAATATATGGGAGAAATATATTAAGTATTTTAGTATTTAGGGTAAACACCACTTTTGGTCCCTCTTATCATTAACTTTTTACAGAGTGGTCCCTCTTATGTTTTTTTTCCCACTTTAGTCCCTACTATGAATTATTTGTTTCACTTTAGTCCTTATCAAGTGGTCCAAGGCGATTCCGATAACATGAGATATGCTCATGAGGGCAATTTTGTCATTTCAAGTAAACTAACATGGATATTTTCGTCTTTTTAATTATTTAAAAAAAAAACTAAATTTTCAAACTAGGTTTTCATTCCAATCGAACTTAATCGTACATTTCGTTCCAAACTAAAGTTTTTTCCTAAAATCTTTTTCAAACACCAAAATTGCTCACCAATTAAACAATATCTCAAATAGTCTCAATAGTGAACGAACGAAAATACCCTAAAAAATAATCATATCCATGTTACGTGTTATCGGAACCACCTAATAAGGACTAAAGTGAAACACATAATTCATAGTAGGGACTAAAGTGAAACAAATAATTCATAGTAGGGACTAGAGTGGGAAAAAAAATATAAAAGGGACTACTCTGTAAAAAGTTAATGATAAGAGGGACCAAAAGTGATATTTACCCTAGTATTTAATATAAGAAAAATGATATGGAGAAGAAGAGATTTCAATTTATTCAACGGGTTTTTTGCACTTTGCACCCTCGAAACATGGGAAATAGACACTTTGCACCCCCAAAACTTAGATTTAGCACTTTGCACCCTCGAAATATGAAAAATATAACACTTTGCACCCTCGTTTATTTTCAAGCAAAAATTCAAGGGCAAAAGAGGTATTTCAATAGTATTGGCACTTTACACCCTCAAAACTTGAGAATTTCGCACTTTGTACCCCTAAAATAAAATTAGCATTTAACACCCGCTATTTAAGAACAAATCAACAACTTTCACCCCCGAAACACAATAAATGGGCACTTTGCAACCCCGAAACACAAAATTAACACTTAACACCCTCAAATTTAAGAAATCCAAACCCCTCGTTTTTTCGTCAAAGTTGACTATCGGAGTGAAAAAATCTAAGGCAAAATAGAAAATTCATTTTTTTACTTAAATTTTGCAAAATACAATTTTAAATACTCGAATACTCATTTCTCTCTCCATCTTTTCTTTCAACAATATAATCGTAAATAACTAAATAAAGTAGAAGTAAACTTCTGGAAGACCCATTGTCTATTTCAACATATCAAAGACCCATAAATAATTACCTATTTTGCCTTAAAAAAATTCACCTCAATGGTCAACTTTGCCGGAAAAAATGAGAGGTTTGAGTTTTTTTTTTTTTTTTTTTAATTTGAGGGTGTTAAGTGTTAATTTTGTATTTTAGGGTGCAAAGTGTCCATTTATTGTGTTTTGGGGGTGCAAGTTGTTAATTTATTCTTAATTAGGGAGTGTTAAGTGCTAATTTTATTTTGGGGGAAGGGGGGCAAAGTGCCAAAAATTTACGATGAAATTACCTATTTTGCCCTTGAATTTTTGCTTGAAAATAAATGAGGGTGCAAAGTGCTGCATTTTTCATATTTCGAGGGTGCAAAGTGCTAAATATAAGTTTTGGGGGTGCAAAGTGCCTATTTCTCATATTTCGGGGGTGCAAAGTGCAAAAAACCCTTATTCAACTATATATTTTGTTTATCCCTAAAAAAAATACCTATATATTTTATTTAGTTAAATAAAGGCCTAGAAGAGTAGAAAAACCTGAATGTTTTGGCCCAAATCAAGAAAGATAAGCAATCCAAGAATTGAGCAAAATGCAAAAATTGTTGTTCTCCTTGAATTCACATTAATGTGGGCATACTAAAATTTCTAATTGGGCTATCAATGGAGCGGATCTTAATTCAAATTAGGTTAAACTCGATCCAATTTATTAGAATTTTAATTTGATCAGGAGAAATCATATGGATCTAATCTGATTAAAAATATTTGTAATCCTCAATACGTAAAGTAATTATGAATCTAGATCGATACGACACATCAAGAATTCAAAGATAATTAAAAAAAATATAAATACACATAACTTTTTACTTCTAAAAGTAACGTTTAAAATGTAAAAATCTTTTTTACAATACATGAGTTAATATTTCATTTGTGATCTCATATTCTTGATATATTAAGATGTGCTCCACTGTTTTCAACGTAATCTATTAAATCTTTTGGAATTTTTTTTCAATGAAAAAAATTGAATTTCATTTAAACTTGCTAGTCTGCCAATACTTATTTGAGCTAAATGGTTCATCTTTTATATAAGAGTTTAGTTATGATAATTTTTTAAACGGGAGATTATTATTGGATTCAAAAAATATCTGATCAAATTTGATTGAATCCAAAAAATATTAGATGGATTGAAAAATTTAGATCCATAAAGATCCAAATATGACATGTGCCGCATCGACATAAATGGATTCGGATCTTAGAATGTTTGATCCAACCCATTATCATTAGACGTGTTTGACCAACCTTGGTATCATGAGTTATAATTCTTCATAGAGTAAATCGTGTTTTTGGTCTTCCTTATGGATTAATTTTTGCATTTTCGACTCTCTTAAGTTTTTTGTTGCAGATTGGTCCCTCTTATTAATGTAATGTATCACATTTGTCCCTCTTATAACACATTCTTCTCTCATAAATTTTTTGTAGCAATGTATTTTGTATTTGAGAGGGACTAATGTGTTACACTATATTGATAAGAGGGACGAATTTGCTACAAAAAATTTAAGAGGGAAGAATATATTATAGGAGGGACGAATGTGATACATTACATTAATAAGAGAGACCAATCTACAACAAAAAATTAAAAGGGACAAAAATACAAAATTTGACCCATAAGAAGGAAAAAAAATGCTATTCACTCTTCTTCAGATTGTAGGAAATGTTTATTTTTCTAATGTGATAGCCATTGGCCAATGAAGCACGTCATATTTGGGAAAGTCAAATCATCTTAAAAAGCTCTATTATTTAAACCATGTTTTAATTTAATTTTACTATATCATTATCCAAAATTTCCAACTTATTTAAAATCTTATTTACTAGTTTTTAGGGTTGAAAATCAAATCAAATTACTCGATACTTGACTCGAGCTCACGAGCTCCTTCGATAAAAACTCGTTGAGCTCGTTTCGTCACACAAACAAACTTGAACATCATTTTTCGTTCGATAACTTTTAAAATTCAGCTCGAGCTCGACTCAATAAGCTAAAAATTGATAAAAATCATGTAAAATATCAAGTTACTCGATACTCGGCTCAAACTCGTTCGATAAAAATTTGTTTGACAATCAAACCAAACCCAAACACAAAAATTCAAACTCGATAAAATTCAAACTCGATAAAATTCAAACCAAACTTTAACAATATATCGTTCGACACTTTTCGACTCGATTACACCCTTCGTCGTTTCTGAAAAAAAAAAAAATTAATCTTGATATACATTTAGTTTCTAAACGGTCAAACAAATTTCTCCAAGTAGAATATACTTTTATTGACCTTCAAGAATCCAACTTTGGTTTTAATGAAAGCGAAATTGTGATAGGATCATTTGGATTTGAAACTAAATGGTTTAAGGAACAAATCAACGTGAAGAAAGGGATGGAGATGATATTATTTTATTTAGCAATTAATTTATCCAACTCCCAACTCTGACAGGAATCATATAAAAATTAACAAAATCATTGCCAGATCTAGAAGTTGCCGGCCAATAATTTTTTTATAAATTTATCAAAATCAAATTCACCTAAATTATACTTTTAATATGAATAATGAATATAATAAATAAATTCTAAGTTAGGTTCGGCCGAGTCATTTCTGTACTAGAATTCTTGCTTTCAAAATTATAACCTATTATTTGAATTATGATCTTTATCAATATTCAAAAGAAAAAAAATGAAAAAAAAAAAAACTATGAATATCACCAATTCCATAATCTTAATTTCTATGTGATAGCTAGTGTGTGATAAAGAAGAAGATTGAACGCCAATCAATTGTCATCTCTTAGCCAACCACGTGGCATATAATACAAATTAGCGAATTCATCCTCATTCTTGCATGTCCTCATGATTAATTCAATTTCTATTTTCTAACAACATGAACATGTTCTTTAATTTAATTCAACATGAATTTCAATTTCTCAAATGTTAATAGAAAGTCGAAGTCGCATCGAGGAAAAGAAAACGTACCTCGATACGGATAATCCCAGAATCGGACGGTGGAGGAATGGATTTCAAGTCGAAGAGGGCGGAGTTGAGGCGATCAGCCGCCAATGCCGGAGTCGCAGCCTCGGGAAAGGTTCGTGTTTCGGTGGTGCCTAGGGGTGCTCTAGGATAATCACCTCCACATCCGTTCATGGACTGTGAACTAAGTTGTTGATGATATTTCTGTAATAAATAAAATGCAATATATATATAAAAAAAAAAGATAAAAAAAAAAAGAACATTTATCTATCTATGTGGAAAGGCGTAAATTAACTTTATATATTGTTTTATTTTTTGTTTTTATCGAAAAAGACAAATTAAATAATGTCACGTTCTTACATGATTATTGGTGAAATGAACTGATTGGTTTGCAATTGCAATTGGAGATGAGAAAGAGTATTTGGAGGAGTTTATGTCCTTGAAATGAGCAATGCAATTTCTAGCAGCACCTGCAGACATCATTTTGTTCAAAATGTACTGTGTGTGTGTGTGTTTTTTTTAGTTGGTTTTATTTTTTCAAAAGTTATGGGAATAAGCATATGGCATTTCCTTTATATTTATAATCCAAGAGGCCTTAGTCTAAACGTCACGCCGTTAACTACTTAACTATATTTATTGAAGTTTATTGATTAATTCTATCATAATTAAATACATGCATACATAAGTACTTATAATTTATAATTTAAATTTAAATTACAATCAATGAACTAAAAGTGCATCATTAGATAGAATTGGTGTGGGAACATTGAATTGGTCCCGGCCGCTTGCAATTTGGTCATAGTCAAATAAAAATAAAGAATACAAGTCATATACCAACAGATGATTGGTCTAGTGGAAGGGACTAGTCACTACAAAGTAGCAGACTCATGTTCGAATCCCTGTTGAGAGAGGTACCCACAATAATGTGCCCAACCCACATCGAAAGGGATTAAACCATTGGGAAACAAAAAAAAAAAAAAATACAAGTCATATCGCTTTAATCTAACATAATCTCCATTTATTTGAATTATAACTCTATGTTACACGTTTTAAGATAAAATAACTCGCTTAAGCATATATATAGGAGTACCTTCGCCAGTGTTGTGACATTAATCTAAATTTTACTCTATTAGATTAAGAATACAATTAAAATAGAAGTCCAATATATTGATCTTGACTAATATAACTTGAGGTTTTATCTTTTGCCTCCATTGGTCATTCATTCCCATGATTAATTAATGGAAATTTTTTTTTTTTTTTTGGGATAATTTAATTAATGGGGACTTTTTTTTTTTTTTTTGGATAATTTAATTGATGAGGACTTGTGGATATTATATATACTTAGATTCTTGGATGGATTATCTTTCAAAGAAAAGAATTGAAGCCTTGTTCATGCTAATATGCGTGCATGCTAATAAAATAATATTGCTTGGGATCGCAAACTGAGCTTTTTGGTATACATACGGCATTAATTCTATAATAATATAGGGATAATTCTCATCAACCCCTTCTGAAAAATATAATGTCCAATTTTATCCTCTTATAATATAAAAATAGGCATATAATTTATATGAAAAAAATTTAAATTGATCATTTTGCCTTCTTCCGTGGAAAAATGCAATTCACATGTCCAAAATTTAATGTGGGGTAAAATTAGTTATATAAAAATAAAATTACCCCTCTCCGCACATATAAAAACAGATAATAAATTGATTCACATAAATAATACATGAGAGAAAATAACACAGAAGATAAAAAAATTTCATGCGGAATAAACACAAGGAGCAACCAACATAAACGAATAGTATATAAACTAGTGCAATCTCATCAATACATATTTTTTTTTTAAGGTTTCAAAAGTGTTATTAGGATCCTTTATAAAAATATAAAATATTGGGAGGTAGTATTATTTTGAGTAAATTGCGCTTCTGGTTCTCCTTATGGATTAACTTTTGCAATTTCGTCCCTCTTAAATTTTTTGTAGCAGATTAGTCCCTCTTATCAATGTAGTATATCACATTTGTCCCTCTTAAACTTTTTGTATCAAATTCGTCCCTCTTATCAATCTAGTGTAACACATTAGTCCCTCTTAAATACAAAATACATTACTTAAATTCAAAAGGGTAAACACCACTTTTGGTCCCTCTTATCATTAACTTTTTACAGAGTGGTCCCTCTTATGTTTTTTTTCCCACTTTAGTCCCTACTATGAATTATTTGTTTCACTTTAGTCCTTATCAAGTGGTCCAAGGCGGTTCCGATAACATGTGATATGCTCATGAGGGCAATTTTGTCATTTCAAGTAAACTTACATGGTTATTTTCGTCTTTCTGATTATTTAAAAAAAAAACTAAATTTCCAAACTAGGTTTTCATTCCAATCGAACTTAATCGTACATTTCGTTCCAAACTAATGTTTTTTCCTAAAAAAAATTTCAAATACCAAAATTGCTCACCAATTAAACAATATCTCAAATAGTCTCAATAGTGAACGGACGAAAATGCCCTAAAAAATAATCATATGCATGTTACGTGTTATCGGAACCACCTGATAAGGACTAAAGTGAAACACATAATTCATAGTAGGGACTAAAGTGAAACAAATAATTCATAGTAGGGACTAGAGTGGGAAAAAAAACATAAAAGGGACCACTCTGTAAAAAGTTAATGATAAGAGGGACCAAAAGTGGTATTTACCCAATTCAAAATATATTCTAAAGTGGACGAAAGTTGATGTATTTTGTATTTAAGAGGGACTATTGTGTTACACTACATTGATAAGAGGAACAAATTTGCTACAAAAAATTTAAGACGGAAGAATGTGTTATAAGAGTGACGAATGTGATACATTACATTGATAAGAGGGACCAATCTGCCACAAAATATTTAAGAGGGACGAAAATGAAAAATTTGACCCATAAGGAGGACCAACAATGCTATTCACTCTATTTTTTATATTTCATAAGATAAATTAAGTGTTACAAGTACTCCAGTGGTAAATTGCCATGATCATGCTAGTCTTCTCTGTAGCGTCCTATTCGTCCATTTAATTGGCATATGTCATAATTGGGGTAAAAAGCACAAAACATGCTTGTATTTTGAGAAATCCAGAATAAAATACTCATGTATTGATTTTATTACATAAAATTTCTTTTTTATGTAATATCGTAAGAAGGCCGGTCCCTTTTCCCTTCAAAATTGTAAAAAAGTGGATGAGCGTGTCTCTAATAACGCGCATATGTACCAACAGGTGATTGGGGAAAAAAAAAAAAAAAAAAGACGTTGCAAAAACTCAACCACCACAAATTGACAATAGTTTTTATGTTTGGTTTGTGAATTTTTTTTTATTATTATTATACTCAATTATAGTGTATTTTTACTGGTCAAGTGACCATCAATTTAAAAAATTCAAATACAAATTTATGTTAAGCTAATGTTATGACATAACAAAGAAATATTTCTATTTTTACCTTTTGAATTCAGTATAAGAATTATTTCAACTCATTTTATTGTATTATTATTTTCTTAATTGCGCTATGCAAATAAAAAAGAATAAAATAATGGTACAAAAAATTCATCAACAATATAGTTTGGCCCCCTCAATTATATAATCATGGATTTGCCCCTATTAATTCAAGGTCGATATATAAATATTGTACCTTTTTTCTTCTTTGTAAAATAGAGTAAAATTTAGATTAATATGGCAACATCACTCGATGATTAAGTGAGTGATTTGATCTTAAAATTATTGGAGATAAATTAAAGAGGTTTTGACTTGTACGCTCTGTTTTTATTGAGCTATAACCAAATTGCAATCGGGGATCTAATTCTTCCTTTTGATTTTTGAATTATTAATTTATTTGATCTAGGTAACTTTTAATTAATTGAGGTAGATAATATTCGTGTGATATTAATATGTGTTATGAAGTAGGAGATGATACAAGAATACATAGCATATGATCTATAAATCGGGGTAAATGCAAAATATATAATCTCGTGTGTTATGTTAAATCTGCATGAAAATACTCTGTCAATTTTTTATTGCTTCAAACCTTTTTATACTTTCACAAACCCTACGAAATTACCCAATTTGTGAGAAATAGGCCGTTTCGAATCGACATATTTCAATAATCATTTTTAAAATACTTCATGTTGGTCCCTACAACTTCACGTGAAATATATTTAAAACTGTTTTTTTGAAATATGTCGATCTAAAATGGCCTATGTTCTACAAAATGGATGTTTTATGCAGAGTTTTTGAAAGTACACAGAGATTTAGTGCAATAAAAATTTCATAAGGTAATTTCTTGCGGGTTTTGCTTCTGTATTTTCATTTGATTGTTTGTTGCATATAAATGATAAGAAATCTCATATATACCACTACATTTATTCTTAAATTCAAAAGCTGAAAGATTCAACGCTTTCTCCATTTTTTTCTTTTTGTATGTGGCACACTTTCATTTAAATTGGAAACAAATTTTAGGTAACCTAAAATTTGTTTCCAATTTAAATGAAAGTGTACCACATACAAAAATAAAAAAATGGAGAAAGCGTAATGCATCAGTTTGAGTGACCACCACTCGTGTAACATTAAAAACATACCGGTTTAAAACTTAATAGAGAATAAGAAATGAAATTTGGGTGAATTAAGTAATAACTTGTAATAATATAAATGGTAAATTAAATATATACGCCATCCTAAGTCTACTTAATTGATATATATATATAGAAATTATATGTTTGGCTATTCGTGGAACTTTGTTCCTAAAAAATGGTAGAACTTTGGTTTTTTAGTTAGTTCATTTCAATTTTCGTTATTCTTTTATTTTAATTCAAAGTTTTAAACAGGACAAAAATTTACTTTGTCGAATTTTCGGATAATAACCTCAGTGGGTATAATTACATAATTTCTTTAGATAACATGGATTAAATGTTATCAATTACATATGTTTTAGTCAGGGACGGATCCAGAGTTAGTGAGTTGGGGGCCGAGCTTAATGATTTGTATATTCATGAACAAAAATTGTAAATTTATATAATAATATTTTAAGCTTACAAAGTTCTTTCAAATAATAAGCTTCATATCAGTATCAAGTTTTTCAAAATTTTCGAGTCAAGTAAGTAATCAAAATTTTTTCATATCAGTATCAATTGAACTTTGATCTTATTTCTCGGCCTATCTTCATCGTTAAAAATATAAGTGAAAATATTATAGATAAGAAGATAGTTATAACTAAATACAAATAATTGGAAGAGAAGTTAGTTTTTTAGCGAAGAAGAAAAAGATAATTTGCAATTTTTCTTTTGTTTATATAAGAAATTTTAATCAAATCCTTAATGACAAAATACTTAATTAGCTCATAAATAGTAATAACTTTACTAATTATATGATTTATAAATATATAGTACCCCATTAAAAAAAAATCTAAAATTCTTGGGGGGGCCACCCCCCCCCCAAAAAAAAAAAATACTGCCCTAAATCCGTCCTTGGTGTTAGTTGTACGTAGTTGAAATTAAAATCTCGAATCCCTGTTAGGAGAGGTTCTCATTTAATATCCTCGAAAATGATTAAACATTTGAAAAATAAAATAAAAAATCATCATTTTATTATTTTAATTAATAATTGACAATATATATATATATATATATATATATATATATATATATATATATTGTTTTCTATAATTTATGAAAAGTCGTATCATCTTATCTATACAATGTCGTATATCATACATAAATATCACTCCTCTTGTATAAGTACATATATCTAGGAAATATGTTGTTTTAAATACGATCTGATTTTGAATTTCTTACCCCATGAAATGAAAATTATGTTTAAGCTTGATTAATTTGATTATTAATTAAGTCAAATCCAAATAAGTTTTAATTAAATCGATTAGTTTAAGTAGCTTGATATTTTTTACTTAAATTATAATTAATTATTTTTAGTTTAAAGAGTGGAGCATTAATTAACCGCTTCAAAAGCTGGCTATAGTGTTTAATTAACCTTAAGCTGTGATCCATGCATACTTATTAATTACTTAAATAGCAAACTACATATAAATTATAGAGCGTGCAGGATATGGGCAAAGATCCTGCCTGAAATACATTGTGGATCTAAAACTCGCATTATTCTTGCAGTCATGATTTTTTTAATGGGATGTTTGCAGATAGACCCCCTCAACTATTGTCATTTGCCAGTCTCACCCCTTCCGTTCATTTTCTTCCACTTATCGTCCATGCTCCCGTCAATAAATTATTAATGTCGATCGAAATTACCATCTCAACGAAGCAGTGGCGTAGCCAGAAAAAAATTTCACTGAAGTCATTTTAATGTATGAAATATTTTTCAACGATATTATTAATATAAAATAAATACATAACTAACAAATATCAAATAAATCAGTCGTAGAAATACATATATACTTTGTACCTTGTTTCTTCCTTCAACAATGATTTTTTGTCCTTTTAATTTAAAAAACTTAACCCAAAATATTTTATCGGTTATACATTCTCCACCTTTTCTTTTAAGAGGGTTTCTTTTATTGTTAAATAACTAAATCATAAATAAAAATCATTAATCATTTAATAAGTTAGTGAAACACAAATATATTTAATTAAAAATTGGACACACTGTCATGTAAATTTTAATTTTTTTGAGTGAGGTCCATTCAAAGCAAGTATAAGATATAGTTTCTTTAGAAAAGGAAAACTTGAGTGGAGTCATGCTTTATTAAACACAAAAATATTTTGGGGAAATTCTTATCTAGATCGGGTTTGGTCGAACCCAAATTAATTACATAGCAAGTGTAATACACTTGCTTTGAGATTTGATGTAACTTCCAGGAAAGTGACAAATTACAAAGCAAGTGCAATACACTAAATGGGTTGGTGTTTATTTAGTTTCACTAAATATTAATTAGTGTTGATGTAGGTCCATTTAATTTGCTGACCTCTACCTTTAAGTTGTTAATTGTGGTTTAAGTGTATATTGGTTGCCGGTAATGTGGATTAATTGCTTTTACAGGTAAAGAAAAAATTGATAAGAAAAAAAATATTGGAAAATTCTTGTCCAAGTCTGGCTTGGTCAAACCCATCCAACCACCAAGCAAGTGTATTGCACTTGCTTTATGATTGGTCACTTTTCTGGAAATTTATTAGTTTGGGTTCGGCCAAACCCGGTCTGGGTAAGAATTTCCCTCTCAACAAATGTTGCCAATCATATATTGAAGCAAGAATCAAGTATATATCTTGAAATCGTGAATATGTATGCAATATTTATAAGTTAAACATCAATAAAACATTAGCATGTTGAAGTGGAGAATATCAAAAACCACAATTAATGAATTCCACCATTTCTAAAATTTAAGACAAAAAAACTATTTAAATAATAGCCAATAACAATCACATAACTTAAACCACAACATAAAAACCAAAAAGCATATGAAATACACGAAATAGAATTGGTGTAGTTGGAAACTTTATAATTGGATTAGTGGAACTCCAGCAGGCACCAAAACAAATTAAAAGAAGTCACTACATATACCAAAAAAAGCAATAAATTTATAATTAATTGCACTTCATTCCCTGACAAAGTGATCCGTTAATGATAAGATTTGGGCAAAAAATCTCATATTATAAGAGAAATGATAAGATTTGGGCAAAAAATCCACTCAAAGGGAGTCTTTAAAATTTGAGAAAGCCAAATTTTTTTATGTTTGGACTCTTATATTTGAGAGTCCAAACTTAAATATTAAAAATTGGTTTTGTAGACAAAAGTACAAATCATAGTACTTTTCTACACAAATCATAGTACTTTTCTATTTAGTTTTTCAAATTATAATATATTAAATATTTATTATTTATATATTAATAAAAATTAAAAGTAATTTGTTTAAATATAAATGAGTTGTTGGAGTGATGTGATGTGATTGTTTAAAAGTGAACTTTTAAAATATAAACTAGCTGTTGGAGAGCAGAGTAAAAAGTGGGAATGTATAACACTGTTCACCATTTAAATTTTAAGATAAGATGCCTGAATTTAAATGGACTGTTGGAGATGGTCTAAAGAAATAGACAAAACTTGTGAATTGATGAGGCCATAAAATTGGTTTTAGTGTGGTTCTTCTTAATGTGAACTTTTCTTTTTATGGTAAAGAAATTGGTACAAAAGGTTTATGTTTTGTGATCATTTAGGCACAAGAGGTTGCTCCAACTTTTAAATCTTTGAAATAATTAAACTAACCTTTGTTGAGAGGGTAATTTCTACTTTTAGTATTTAATTGAGGAATAATGGAATGAAAGTGGAAGAAAATGGACAGAGGGGGTGAAATTGTGAAAAAATAAAAAGTTTTGGAGGAAACTGTCAAATGACAATAGTTGAGGGGATGTATAGGTAAATAACTCATTTTTAATTGGTTTTAATTTTAGAGTATTGTTTTTTATTGAGCTATATATGACCGTGTTCGGATGATTCAAATTTCCTTTTTTTTTTTTCTAGTGAAAATTGTGAATATTAGGGTGTTCATAAACTCGCAACACCCGACCAGACCCAACTCGCTCGCAATATGCCGATTTTATTTTAAAAAAAATTAATTGCGGGTTAGTAACTTGTATACCCGCTTGGTATGAGTCGGGTAACGGGTTTGAAGGTTAAAACATTGACTCACCCGCAACTCGCACTTAATCATCCTTGATGTTCTTTTTATTTATGTTTCAATAAAAGTGTGAAATAAATCAAATTTATTAACAAACGACTGGAGACAAAATACAAGCTTTATCCAAGTTTCTAGTTTATATCAAGAGATAATTACCTTTTAGCACCGTATTTTAGGTCAATTTTCGTTTTTGGTACACCGCTTTATATGTCCAACATATTTGGTACCACATTTTAATAAATTGTGACACATTTGGTACCGCCGTTCAAAATCACTATTAAGTGGTGAAAGTTGGTGCAATTACTTATGTTGACTAACAATTTTACCCCATAACATTTCAAACTACCAAAATAGCCACCCATATCTAAATTTAGTGACGATTGTAGTCCACATTGATACAAATTTTAAAATTAACTCGAATAAGACCACATGCAGACAAATTTGGAGATTTCACTTATAATATTTCAATAATTAATTAGATTTATAAACAATATTAATAAACTAAATAATACTTTTGGATTGGATTTGGATGTTGAATTTGCAGATTTCAGGATGTTGAATTTTGTGGTTCCGAAAAAGTTAAAACTACATTTGAATTGGATTTGGATGTTGGAGTTTGAGAAGAAAAAATATGTGGTCAAATCAATATTTATTTTATAGGGTTTGGGGGTTAAAAGGAATTGGTATGTGTCAAATCAAGATTTTATAGGATTCGTACTTACAAATGAGTTTTAAAAGTTTGTGTATGAGTATGTCAATAAGTATAGGTTGAGTTCATGGATTTTGCCAAATTCCATTTACAAATTTGATAGCACAGTTTCACGAGACATGCAAAACTTGCCCATAACTCTTCCATGTAGGCCCAAAAATACTTTAATCACTTTACATTTACAGAAAAAAGTGTTTTACGTTTAGTAAAACAAAATAGTAATTATATTATATCAAAAACCTTATTCTAAATTTGAACAAATATTGCTCGATATAATTTGAGGTTTTGAAAATCTTATACAACTTAGACAACATTTTCTGGCATGATAAACCCATCGAACGTATTAATAGTATGAATTTTAACTTTAAATAAACTCTCTTTGAAAATTTTCCTTCAAATACCATCAAATAAAAAATAATGCGACATTAATAATTTTCAGTCAATTAATAGCCTAAACATAAGTTATTAATCAAATTTATCACACTCCATGTCTGTGAAGCTACTCTAACTATCCTTAGGCAGTGTTCGGTTTCTTATATTAGCCCACAATAAGGTCTAATTTGGCCCACTAAATCAAATATAATTTGTCCAAGTCTTGTTCGGTTGGGCTCACAAAAATCCGGACAGTCCGTCCTAATCTGTCGAAATGTGGGCCAGCCCATGTTAATCTTATGGATTGTAATTTGGCACTCACCCCTCCAATTATTAATTGGGAGCCCAATTCGATTTTACTATACCGCAAATGCCCCCAGAAGTTCATAGTTATTACAATTAAACCTGCTATGTTATACCAATAATCCCCTCGAATTTCAGAATAATTACAAACAAACATGGGCACTTTAATAAAACATGGAAAAATTTCATTTCCCACCCATATTTCCCTCTCTCCTCGTCTCAGGTCCGCGATATGGAGCTCCATTTTCTTCTTCTCCATTCGGCCATTGTTGCCAAAGCTAGAACTTCTTCAATTTTTTTATTTTTGAAGTTTTATGCTTGAAATTACTAACATTGCTCCTTGTATTTTGTAGTATTTGAAGATCTCCCTTTGCAATTGAAGACTTGTTCGACTTTCACCATAGGTAAAAATATTGGGTTTTTCTTCTTGAGCCTCCAATATTGGAACAAATGAGATAGTTGTTGGGATTTTTTCGAAAGTTTTGGGTCGATATACTCCATTTCGATTTTCCTTGGGCAAAAATTGTATCTTGCTATGTTCGGCTATTTTGAAAAATTGTATGTAAATTTGTTAAGTTTTGGGTTTGTAGATATTTTGTTCAATTTCTACAATTTTTATTGATGAGTAAAATATTTGGGAATTATTTGCATAATTTGTTGTTTAATATTTGATTTGTCATAAATAACTTATATGTGTGTAAAGTTTGTGTTTGTAGATAGTTTGTTCAAGTACACTGCCATTTTTCGATTTATGTATACTTAACTTTCAAGAATTGATATTTACATCTACTTGTTACTTTGGTTATTCAAGATTTTAATCATAATAGATTTTAGAGTTATAGCTACTTGTTACTTGTTACTTTGGTTATTCAAGATTTTATTCAAGTTCTCACATAAATTTTGGACACAATCCGCTACTTATTATTTATTGAATCTTGCAAAATTCTAGTTTTTAATATTTGGTAGTGGACTAATTATCAATTTTTTTTAGTTATGGCTACTTGTTGATGGATTATGCAAAATTTGATCCCAAACATTTTATAGTTGCTTGATTTGTTTAATCAAGTTTTATAAAAACATCCTATTTTATATGTGCTTTTTATGTCTTCATTATAGTTAACTACGCAAATGGATCAACGAAGGAAACACCTATTCATGTTGATCTTCTACCAATTCTTTTGGTCGGGTGTTTTCTTAATTGCACTAAGAATTATTGCACACCACGCAAAGAACCGACCGATTCGATATAGCCTAATAACTAGGAAGCGGAAGCAAGCGGAAAATTTTCATTACGTGTTTTATGAAGATTCCATAAGGTGTCAAGACAACATACGTCTTAACACGAGTGTGTTTGATAAGTTTTGTAGTTTGCTACATAACGTGGGGGGGAGGGGGGGTTAAAGGATACCAAATACGTTCCGATGAAAGAATAAGTTGCTATGTTCTTATCGGTTCTTTCTCATCACAAAAAGATTCGAGTTGTCCGGACTGACTTTCGTCGTTCGGGAGACACCGTCAGCAAGTGTTTCTATCGTGTACTTAATTGTGTGCTAAAGCTCCATCCGATTTTGCTCTCTCAACCCGATCCAATCACAAATGAATGCGACGACCCTAGATGGAGTTGTTTTCCGGTAAGTGAGTTTCATTTATGTTTGAATAATGGATTTGTACAAATATTGTTAAAAAGTAATTGTTTTTGCAATTTGGACATTCTTGATTGTGTAGGGATGTATCGGAGCATTGGATGGAAGCTATGTTCCAGTCTTGGATCCATCCGTGGATAAGCCGTGTTATAGATCACGCAAGGGTGTTATTTCCATGCACTAATATGCTTGCCGCGTGTGATATTAGTGGGGCATTCGCGTATGCTTTGATTGGTTGGGAGGGATCTGTGGCGGATGACCGAGTTCTAAGGGATGCCATAAATCGACCTAACGGGTTAAAAGTGCCCACAGGTATGCAACTACATTGTCCAAAGATTGTTTAAAACATCAATTACAAGGATTGAAATATGGGTTTGTATTAATATTTTGTTTTTTCGTAGGGACTTACTACCTTTGTGACAATGGGTATACTAACGGAGAGGGTTTTCTCACGCCTTATAGAGGAGTGCGCTACCATTTGAAAGAGTGGGGAGTTGGCATGGATGCCTCCCAGAATGCTCATGAATATTTCAACATGAAACATTCTCAAGCTAGGAGCATAATAGAGCACATCTTCGGGATAGTTAAGAAAAAATGGGCAATTTTTAGAAGCAACACTTTCTATCCCCTAAAGACGCAAAATAGAATGATAATGGCTTTGTTGTTGATTCAAAACTTCATGCGGAAAACACAATCTGATGAACCTTGGCCAGTTAATCAGATGTATGCTTACTCAAGTGACTCCAGTGACTCAAGGGAGTCGAGTGACTCGAGTGACGACGAGGATGATCCTCGAGTCGAAGAACACATTGACCACGTTGAGGCGTCTCATGGATGGAACCAGTTTCGTGAACAAATGGCGAATGATATGTTCATGAAATGGAATGCAGAGCGCAATTAAGTTGTTAAATATGTGTTTGAATCCAGAGTTACACGAGGACTTTTTTCGAAGTTTATCTTATATTTTTTATGTACATTATTTATGTCATTGGATTTGGTGTGCACTTGTGAAATAATTTGTTTTGCTATGTGACTACTATAGTGTTGAGTAAACACTATAATATATGTTTTTCTGATTTCCGATGTTCATCAATTTGGGTACATAATTTTGATGATTTCATGTGTAATGTACAAAATAAATTGTGGTGATGACCCGTATGTTTGTATTTTCAGGTTCAGACTTATTTTCAAATGTCATCCATTCCACGATATGGCGATGCGGTTCCCACATCGAAGAAAACACAGGGTGTGCGTAGAACTTGGAATCCGCTCGAAGAGAGTGAACTTATTCGCCTCTTGAAGGAAATGATCACAAGTGGATGGAAGGCCGATAATTTCTTTAGGCCGGGTTATTTTCAAACCCTTGAGACCGCACTAAAAGCACGATTACCTTCGTCGAAGATTTCATCGAAGCATATAAATTCGAAATTGACCGTGTGGAAGAAGACCTATTATCAATTAGTAGGTATGCAAGGGACAAACGGGTTCGGGTGGAACGATAGTGGGAGGACTATCGAGGTAGATGATGAAGTTTGGGCCCTATACGTGAGGGTATGTTGTTTATTTGCCATTTTCCATTTATATCATGCATAATTGGCATTATAGATCATTAGATTTATATTATGTACCATGAATAATTGCATATACACTCGGGATTGTTTATGTTACAAAACCAATGTGAATTGTATAGTTTTTGGTATGATAAATGGTCTGATGCAATTTCAAATACCCCATTGGACTTATTTTTTCAAACCCTCCTGATTTCATGTGTAATTGCAAGTACATCCCTTGAATTTATTTTTTGACATTTTTCCTCTTGAATTCATGTATAATTATAAATACCCCCTGTAATTTAATTTTTGCAAACAACCCCTGGAATTTATTATTGCAAAAAAGCAGTTGGAATTTATTTCTGCAAATAACCCCCTGGAATTTATTTTTGCAAAAAACCCCCCTGGAAAAAATAATTTGCAAAAACTACCCCTGAATTTATTTTTGCAGAAAACCCCTTCGAATTTGTTGCTGCAAAAGACCCCCTGGAAATTTTTAGAATGACATTCTTATGTAGGCACATCCCGATGTTTCAAACATGAGGTTCAAGTCCTATATTTACTTTAACGATTGGGTTGACATTTTTGGGAAAGATAGGGCAACCGGAGATGATGCCGATGATTTCGTAGACGTTGTTGAAGATTTGTTAAAGACCAATCCCGTGAAGAACACTAATCCGAAGGGGAAAGAGCCCGTGAATGACCCAAATCCCGATGACATGATGTATAGCAGCCCTACGGTTGATTTAACAACGGATTTTTCGGACGGGCTAGAGTACGGAGAGGAGATCCCACCTTACAACATGGGTTTGTTTACCAATGGACCTACGAAGACGAAGTTGACAAAGAAGGGTAAGGTAGAAAAGATTAAGAAGGAAAAACAAACGAGGAAGCGTAAAACATCGGAATCGTATGGGTCCGAACATTTAAAATCGGACATGGAGGAGTTGATGCGGGCGGCTAAGTCCACATGGGCCGATCTTAGCTCAAAATTTGGGAACAGACAAGGCAAAGAAGATAATTGCGGCACTTGATAACATTAGCTCATTGACGGACGAGAATCGAAACTACTTGTCTTTCAAGATAATGGATAATTCGAAGCACGTTAGTTTGTTTTTGAATTCGTCGGAGCGCAACCGTGAGATGCAAGCACACATGATGCTTGATGGTAAGGTGACGTGAGTATCCTCGTAAATGTTGAACTTGGACTTTGATTGCATTCATGTATAGCTTTTGTTGGATACTTTGGTTAAAATCCACACTTATTTTTTGCTCCAAAGTGTGTTGATCCCCTGGACACTTTTTTGAAGATTATGTAGTTAGGCTTGAAACAAAATTTAATCGGTTTTTTGTAATTTGCCTAACTATGTAGTAATGGGTTGATTACTTCTTGGTATTTCTTGGTATGCATGTAAATTGAAGTTGGCCACTTATGCAATTTTAAGCTGATATATTATTGTTTAGAGGTGTTTATCATGTTTAGATGTGTTTAGATGTAAATTGAATCATGGTTATCTATTTATATGCAATATTCGGCCTCTATAAATTTTGTAGCATGTTAAATTCAAATTTACTATATTTTAGAGATGTAAATATTAAAAATTAACATAAACTTAAAACCGGAAGTATTTGAAAATAACATAAAATTAGAAACGCGACTTCGTTTTTGTTATTATCATACAATACAACATCTCGTTTCAATAAAAATAACACAATCACAAACACGCGACTAGAATTAAAATAACATAAACACAAACACGGTAGTCGAAGATGGAAAATAACATAATCTTAAAACTTGATTCAATAAACTACTTTTTTCCAATACCCGAAATCTCAGAGGGTCCTTCACTTGGCCATAGGCACTTAACAACCCGATTATAATTTTCAGCTTCATCGTTTTCAGTATCTGGAACGGTGTTGTTAAAATTTGTCAAATCATCCCAAAAATCTAAATTAGTACACGGGGAGAACCTAATCCGCGGTTCATTAATGGGAAGTGGTACATGTGTTTCAAGGCCAATAGCCGGGCCATCATCTCGTTCAAACCACTGAAGGTCTATGGGTGACGGGGGTGGTTCAATAAAATGGTCAATTTTTTTTTTCCCGAAGATTTGACACAGTTCATCCCACATTGGTTCTCCATGAATAGCGTAAGCCTCGTAAAATGAGGTTTTCTTTGAAATAAACTCAAAATCTTAAAATTTGAATCCAATTAAATAAAAAAGATAAATTGTCAATTCAAAATAGTGCAATTTATTCATACCCGGCATAGATATGCAATAATTTCTTGGCCGTTTTGCCCGACATTGTTCGTACCTTCGATCAAGCGATAACCGAAAACTGAAAGCAAATAACCAAATGTAGCATGTCTACGTTTAATCTTTCCGAATCTTGTCATAATTTCCTTTAAGGTGAACTTCCGGTTGAGAGAAAGATTCAACTCATTCCGAACAACCTTAAGTATGTCGACTAAAGTATTTTCCTCAATTGCATTTTGATAGTAACCATCAACTGATAAGAATTCGATGAAGTATTGTTCAATTTCTTTTGGCCATTTTTCGGTGTAAAAGAAGTTCGATTTGATAGAAATAGTGTCCTGCAAGCCAGCTGTATGGCTAGCATTAATTGTAATTAATAAGGAACTATTCAATTTAGATTAATAAATGCACTTTTATTAAATGGTCAACTTTATCTTATGTAATATTTGTCTACGCATAAGGATAGAAGTCCTTAGATCACAGGGCTATGGGACAACCCGTGGACTGATCTCTAAGGCCGTGATCTAGAATATATTCAAGAGTCGTAGAATCCAATCGAGATAGGACATCGTTGGATTCGGTTAGACTCTCACTATTGTGTATACTCCGATGAACTGGAGGACGCTGGGGTCCACGAGCGTGACTGGGATAGTCGATACACATAAGTGGGTGGCTTGCTGGGATGGCAAGCGCACTGAATACCCCAATTGGGAAATAACTCACCATGGAAGCGGTAGCCGCATATCGGGGTTGAAGTTATTCCAATTTACAATAGTATACGAGGAACGATCCCTAACAACTTGAGATGATAGGGTTTATCTGGTGCGAGAACGTCTATGCTTTGATATGAGTTCCGACTGACTGGGGATCGCCAGAAAGTCTCTGTGGACTCATGTTGGGTATAGAGGAACTCGTATGCAGATTCATATCATCAACAAAGGATCCATTGACCCGACTTGATAGGTTGGGAAATTCTCCTATGAATCTCTGTGAGAAATTAATTCTGGTAAAATCCTTGGCCAAGGTATCTGACGACTTTATGTAAGTAGCTCATAAATATTAAGTCAAAGAGAATTTATTTCGAGACCAGAATACATAAGGTCAAGACAAAAGAAAAGGGAATCCGATGAAAGACCATACCCTTAAGTCTCGACTGGGAGATTGATCGATGGAGAGATTATGTCGTATATGGATATTGTAAATGATAAAAGGTTCACTGAATTAATTCACCAGTGATTGGGCTCCATGGGCTTGTGGCTGGACATCGACCGTGGAGTGTGGGAGAATTCTCAAATTGGCAGGGGTGCTAATTTTGGAATGATCAATCGACAGAGTGTTCGATTGATTTAGAGTAAGTCTTACTCGAATAATTAAATAATATTTAATTATAACCCACGGCCAATTATGTGGTGAACCTACGGGGGCATACACAATACACATGAAGCGAAAGCGAGGAAATAAGAACGACCGAGTCGACTGGGTCGACTGGGTGAATAATCGACTGGGTCGATTGTATTGGGTGGGTCGACTGGGTCGACCCAATTGGAACAAAATGGGATCCAATTGGAATTGGATCAGGATCATAAATTAAATTGGAATTTAATTTGTGGATTAATTAATTAAGTTGGATTTAATTAATTAAAAGGATTTTAATTAAATGGGCTTAGAGTCTGATTTAATTAAATGGGAGATTAAGTTAATTAATTGGGCTATTTAATTGGAAGATTAAATTAGGCCTGGTCAAATTAATTAACTGGGCCATGAATTAATTAGGAGACTAGGTCTTCTAATTAAAGAGGGCCATGGCCCATGTAGGAGAGAGAAGACCTAGTCCTAATAGGACTAGGATAGAAAGAAAACTATAAATAGCTTTCTTCTAGTTATTTTTCACACAACTCCTTAAGCAAAAATTGAGCAAAGCAAAAACTCTCTCCCTCTCCCCTACCAGATCGGCCGAACCACTTCTTCCCTGTGGAAGAATTTTTCGTTTTTCGATCTTGTTCCAAATCGTTCCTAATTCCTAGTCTATAATATATCTAGTGTTCTAGCTGATCGAGATATATTATTTTCGTGATATTGTGGTGTATCAACTCGTAGAGGCGCAACACGTGGGGCGCTCCTGAGAAGCCTGGATCGATTTTGCTGGAGCAGAATTCAGAGCTCATATTGCTAGCCTAGGATTTGCAAGGAGACAGGTATAAACGAGAAAACTTATACTGTCATTTATTTATATTCATATATATGCAACTAGAGAAAATCCTGGCAAGATTCTTTAAGAGGCCCTAGAAAATTTTATATTCCGCTGTGCCTAGGGCTGTTTTTCTTACCGAATCCCAACACGATTGAGGGCGAGGGTTGAACGTAGCCGTTTCAAAGTTGGCACAAAAAAGTTTCTGGATTTTTTTGCAAGTGTTTCTTGTATGCATTTGCATTGGATTTGAGTGGGTTTTATAGAAATTTACCACATGTCCTATTGAGTAATTATTAATATATTGAGGGGGCTACATGTAATTATTGTATTTGTACTATTACCTATGAGTTGATATGATGAACAATTTTGATTTATATGAGATACGAATATATTGTTCAAAGATTTGATTAGATGGATTCACAATTGCAAAAGTCATCCCTATTTTTGCAGGCTATTGTATGTTTGTATTATATAATTGATGTCAATATACACATATTACTTAGGTAAATTGCACACAACACCCTCTTGGGCCTACCATATCACTTGTGCAAGATTTATGCAAGATTGAATTTTTGTTTGCTTTTAAGTGATGTATTGACCATTACTTTTGCAGAGAATAATATGTCAACTTTTTACTTTCACATTAATTTATGCAAACATGTGATCTGGACATGAAACATGTATGGAACTGAAGATAAACTTGCACAATAAAATTAAAAAAAACAGCACCCTTTTTCATTACAAACTTAGGCAGAAATACAGAAAGATAATATTACAAGCCAAACAGCCTATTTTACCTTGCTTTACATCACTATGTGCAGGGTAATCACTTTCCTATTCAGCAACAAAACATAAATATCATAGTAGGGGGTACATTATCCGGTGGAACAACTTTAGAAGCCACAAAACCAACTGAACAAGCACAACATAACAGCAGCAAAACAGTCACACATTCATACCAAATAAAACATAAAATCTAAAAATTAATAGAATGGTGCTATTTAAAAACAGAAGCAAATTCAGTCAACATCGCTTAAAGTAGAACCAGAGTCAGACAACAAAATAGGAAGGGCAGGGACAGAAGAACCATATTCTCATACGGGACAACCGCCATTTCATCATCAGAGTCGTCACGAATGTGGATTGGCCATTCGGGACTTCCAGTCAGATCCTTTGGGAGTGTGGCCACTTCATGATCATCAAATATGGCTGCAAGCTTCACATGGTAGGGGTTTCCATTCAGCCTAAACTCCTGAAACAACGGGGTCTCCACCTTGAAAAAAAAACATTCAAATGAGTTATTTTTTGCAAATAAGATTCAGGTAAGAATGATGTACAAGGTATGCATTAGTTGGTTACCTTATGGTCAACAAAGATCCAATAGAAGGAATTGACATGACTCTCACATTTTTCCTTGTCATACCATACTCCGGGAGTATGCAAGAACTTGTCAAAAACCTTATTCCTGTGCCTTAACCATTCAACCTTCTTCTTCACAGCGGAGAGGCTGAAACGACGTGGGAAATGTGAGTTCATTGCAGCCTGGATCCGGTGGCATGATGCAGTCAGGGTTGCAACGTCGTTGCAATTTCCGGCATTGGCCTCTTCTAGCAGCAGGTCATTGAATCTTGTATTTTCTTCATGTGACCATCCGTCGTTGATCTTGTTTGCTTCACTTCGCATGCGCCTAGTTTTCGGCATATTGGGACTTAAACCTGATCACAACAATATCAAAAGTCAGTTATATGGATATCTAATTTGGATAACTCTTGCTTTTAAATTATATATTTCAGAAATATGCAAAAGGAAAAAATTATGGCTACTTACAGATTCTAAAACTTCTCATGTGTATGATGACTGTACATATTTACTTATATAGAAGGATGGGGGGAGGGGGCTGTTGGAATGCCCCAATTTTAATGCATACTTAAATGATGGTAGATATGCATTAATTAACACATTTTGGTCAAGTCAATCAGAAATAACTTGTGTTGCTAAAAAAATGAATAGTTTTTAACTACCAAGAATGATAAGACATACATTTAATGCCACTAATGCGGCTAGTCAAACATCACCAAAAAAAATGGCAGTGTCATTTATAATTGACACAGATTTGGCAGTAAAGAATCCATCAAATCATTGTAAGAACATCCCATATACACAAATCCAGACTTCATTAAAATGTGACATGAAGGAGGGAGGGTATGCAAAAAAACAAATTACATATTAGGGTATCTAAACTTGAAAATAGAGGGTTGTAGTTGCAATTCAAATAATCCAAGAGGTATTTTAATAACATAAAAACTTGGGGGTAATTGAAATACACAATAATTTATGCAATTATTGGAATTTATACAAATCTTTTATTTGAAAAAACACAATCCATGGGGAGTAGTTGCATACACACATTAGAAGGGGTATTTGCCAAAAAAACATAATTAAGGGCCTTGATTTGCAAGTCAAAACATAGGGCTGCAGTTGCAATTACACAACTCACAAAATTACAATGCCTTACAAACCAGGGGAGTATTTGCAAAATAAAAAAAAAAAAACACACACATTAAACAAACAGAAGCTTCATGAACAATAATAGAGGAACAAAACATGAAATTTCATTTGCAAAATAACCCATGACATTCAACAGACAGAATCAATATGTACTCAACAGATGATGAAAGTTGTTTATTTTATTTGCAAAATAACCCCTCACATAATTACAAACAGAAGCAATATGTACTCAACAGAGGATGAAAGCTGTTTATTTCATTTGCAAAATAGACCCTCACATTCAACAAACTGAAGCAAAATGTAATCAACATGAGGATGAAAGTTGTTTATTTCATTTGCAAAAAATAAAAAAAAAACCCTCACATTAAACAAACAGAAACTTCATGACCAATAACAGAGGAAGAAAACATGATATTTCATTTGCAAAATAAACCCTCACTTTCAAAAAATAGGAGGAAGCAAAATGTCTTGATCAACAAAGGATTACATCTTCTTTATTTCATTTGTTTCATTAAAAAAACCATCATATTAAACAAACAGAAACTTCATGAACAATAACAGAGGAAGAAAACATGATATTTTATTTGCAAAATAGACCCTCACTTTCAACAAACATAAGCAGTATGTACATAACAGAGGATTACAAGTTCTTTATTTCAGTTGCAACCAAAATCCTCACATTAAACCAACACAAGCAATATGTGCTCAATTAACACACAAGACAGAAGACATATAAGCATAAACAAGTACATTGCATGAAAAAGACAAAACTCAAATAAAGCATGAGAAATAGAGCACAGATCATCGCAGGTTGTTGCCTACGACGCATTGATATTTCCTCAGCCAAAACTAATATTTGAATCCACAAGTAATAAATGAACACATAACATAACATTGCCCATTCAGGATTATTTTCAAACAAAGAACTCCAGTCCATTCATTCTTCCTAAAAGAAAGATCTTCATGTATAAACAAGAGGAAAAAGTAGCCCAATATAATATTTGAATACACTGCCTAAATGAACACATAACATAACATAACCTTGGTCATTCAGGGTGATTTGTAACAACCCGCGTCCCCGAGATTTGATCCCGAATTGGGTAAATCCCGAGGTCGGGTATGTGAATGATACAACAACAAAATTTCCAAGTTAAGCATTTCTAAACTCAAAAATACTAACTATGTTTCAAAAACATAGACTGCGATAAGCAGTCTAAATAACTGACAATTTAGTGAATAATTACATAAACCTTAGAGTATTTATATACAACAAAAGTATTTAAAGATTAGTTCAAAATATTGAAGAGATATACATAACAAAAGACTTAAGTACATATATTAACCGAAGCTGAACAAAATGAGGTGATTTAATTGAGACCAGAACTACCGACTCCTGGATTACCTGTAACTGAAAATTTTGACATGAAATGCGTAAGTTGATAATTCAACTTAGTGAGGCTGAGAACTCGAAGGATTAAGAGTGATGTAAATATTTCAATTCGTACATGTATAATATAAACAACTTAAATCATTTCATAAAATTCATATAGCGGATTTACTGATTGCCGACTCCTCTTACCCTCCATACAGATGTACCAAACACACCAGTAAGGAGCGACCTTACACAGACAGATGCATTGACAGTGTCTTTGCTCAGAAATTTGACTTCACGAACCAAGTATACCTCCATACTTGGCTCGTGAGTCAGGTTGCAGGTAAAATCAGGGCAACCTCGTAGACCTCGTCTACCAAGATTGTCGCTAATCTACCGTCAACCGTAGATAGATAAAATAGAACGACATAACCATACATATTAAATTTCGGCATAATTCAACACATATTCAGACTTATAACATGCCATAATCTATCATATAATTAACATGATATTCTTAATAGTGTCAATACATCAGACAATAACCTTTCTACATGCATGAAAGTTTCATAAATAAAACTTGAGATTTTATTTCTAATTATTCCACTATTTCAGAATATTGTATGGGTATCTACTTAAATATATATACATATATATATATATATATATATATATATATATATATATATATATACTTAGACTCGGACCATAAGTTATGCATTCAGCACTCACCTTCTTTGTCTTAATTAAGTTTCGAAAAGTCGGAATGAGGAGCACCTCCAGAACCTATTCAAATACACGTATGTAAATTGAGACAATTACACACCAAAACTTGAACCATAAGGTTCTTACCACCCAAACATTTACAATCACTCAAGTTATCGTTTATTTCTCATATAAAAATATTTGTTTTCAAAAGATGTCAAACACATAAAATTTGTGACGAGATAACAATGGGGTTGGAAAATATCAATTATACATTCAACAAAGGCAAAAGATAATAGATTCAAGCCAAGTTGAGAATTTTAGGAATAGTAATGGAAGCCGAAACTCGGAATACACATGAGAACAGTCATCAAACAAAAATGTGATCTAAAATTTTCATAAAGTTTAATTAAACATGCAACAGTGGAATTCTAATAAAACTCTTTTTTTTTTATACAATTCACCAATGACAATTGATAAGCAAAATGCCATATATGTACGTAAGCAAATTGAGAAATTTGCTAACAGTAATACAAACCCACAATATTATTTTATCACATTTTTCTAATTATAAAAATACACAAAATCCATAATTAAATCTTTGATATCAAACGGTAAACAAGCCTATATCCATCCAGAGAGTGTGAATGCATGTGAGGGAAACAGAATGCTAGATTGCAACAGATAAAAATGCAAAGATTAGAAATTACTTTATGCATGTTAACTAAATCACATAAATTTCAAAATTATCACTGTTTAATTTATTCTAATAATAATTTCAAACAGTAAAAGACACTTTTGTTTGTACCAATTTTAAGCATAAAACTTTAAATATAAATTGAAATATGAAAAAGAATTTAAACATCATACTGAAAAATTTTCAACTTAATAAGCTATTCATAAAGTTAATTAGTTGGACTATGTATAGAAGCAAACAGAGTTGAACTTTCTAATTTTGACATAAATATCAAGAGAGAAGCAAAGTTCAGAGCATTACCCTATTTGAGAAGATGAATCGACCTTAAGCTTCTGCGTGTGTGTGGGTTTAATTGAACTCTTGCTACAAGAGTTAAATAGGATGTTTTGGTCAAAGCCTTATCTCCTTCCCTTTCTTGCATGTCCTCCAGGTGGAGGAGAAATCTCCTCAGGCAGAGACATATGTATTGGAGAAAGGAAAATGGGCGCAGAGAATGATAGAATGCAGAGATGAAGAATCTTTAAAGGTTAAATTGCAAGATAGCCCCTCCTTTTATTAAGTTAAGTACTTATATATATATGTATATATATATATATATCCGTATATTTTATTATAATATTCCCAATTAAAGTTTTGGGACTAAAAAAAAATGTGCGTGATGAAATAACTAATTTCATAGTTATATAAAGCAATACTTTAATTACACAAAATTAGACCGAAATTTCTTCGGGGTTTCACATGATTTTTCCAACAAAGAACTCCACTTCATTTATTATTCCTAAAACAGAGAAGAGTGAAATGAATAAGCCAAAAAAAAAAAAAAAAATTGGACCGTAAAACCTAATATTTGAACAAACTAAAAATTAACTCATAACATAACCTTGGCCATTCGTGTTGTTTCCATTCCGAAATCCAGTCCATTCATTCATCCTAAAACAAAAAATAAAGTGTATAAACAACAAAAAATAGTTTACAAATCTAATATTTGAAATAACGAATAAATGAAAATATAACATAACCTTTTTCGTTTCAGGGTGTTTTTGCAAGGAACTAACTCCAGTCCATGCGCCGGCCGTCGGGGAAGAAGTGGACATTGATCGCGACTGGAAAAATAAGGGTTTATTCGTATAAACGTAAATTGGGGGAAATTGAACATTTGGGATGAAAAATGTTTAAAACATAGGAAGGTGAGATGGAGAATTAGAGGGAAAACAACCTAACATTCAAGAAGATTTTGATTTTCGGCCTGAAGAGAGAAACGTCTTACAAGCCCTAGTCGCCGTTCGGAGAGAGAGTGTGAGGCGAGAGAAATGAATTCAAATTAGGGTTTCATTTTTGAATAATATACCACGATTTCAACGGCTCAGATTCAATAGATTGAACGGTCAGATCATCGCTTGACTTGTCAATGGATCAAGGGCAAATCGGTCAATTCATAATTAATTGGGCCAACCGATCAGCTTGGACGCGGGGGTTATCGGTCCACTTGTAATATGCCGGACACCAAATTAATTATGGTCCAGATTCATATTAAGCCCAATAGTACCAAAAATTAATAATCTGCCCATTTTTTAATGGGCCAATCCGAACACTGTCTTAATGTATTGGACTCATTGCAAATACCCCTATAGCCAAGTGTACGAAACAGTCAAGTAAAGGAAGCTTGAGGTTTTAAAAAGACTGTTGGTTTTAAGGGGTCGATCGGTTCGGATTGTCGTCCGGTTAGCGGTTAAATCGAGAGGATCGGGCAGTTCAATCCGATTTTAAAAACACTGGTTTTAATATCATTGTAAGACATTGTACATGGATTGAAAATTTTATTTGTTTAAAAATTCCGTGGAAGCGACTACCAGCTCCTCGAGCTACTAGCAACTTAGTTGCTAACCCTGTTTCCTTTGACAGTTGGATTGAATCATTGGAGAAAGCCTTTGCGTGTAGAGTGTGTTGTCTCTTGTTTCTTGTTTTTCTCTCTTTATTCTCTAGATTCAAGTCTGTATTTATAGATGAGGATCTCGTTGTTGTCACCAATTTCCTCAAATACCCTTGATTAAACATGATTACCAGTTCACTCGTTCTCTCTGCAAATCCTTAATTGCCAAGTTCTTCCAAATTGAAACTTTATCTCTTCAACTCCCATGGCCAAATCATCAGTAAAATCAAACCCATTTTCCTTATTTTGCTCAAAAGATCCAAACTTTAACAACTCCACTTCGAGATACCAAAATGAAAAAGTGATTTCCGAATTCTTCCGGTATCCATTTGTCATAATTTTTTTTCCAGAGTTTCCGCTAGGTACATTATGCAATGTAAG
Source organism: Penstemon barbatus (assembly GCA_003313485.2). Taxonomy (NCBI): domain Eukaryota; kingdom Viridiplantae; phylum Streptophyta; class Magnoliopsida; order Lamiales; family Plantaginaceae; genus Penstemon; species Penstemon barbatus. The sequence goes on along the minus strand of CM064878.1, from coordinate 24,082,456 downwards.
CGTGTCTCCAAGTCCTGGTACAAGCTCCTTCGAGAACCTCATTTTTTCGTCAATTGTTCTAAAAATTCACCCTTTACCACCCTCATTGTTCGCTCACACCCTGGTGAGGTTCCATATTTGCTAGAAATTTCTGAGAATGGTTATATTGTTTGTACACGCATCAAACCTAAATTACCTGCTTCATTCTTTCGAGTTTCAAGTTCGTGCAATGGTTTGCTTCTCTTATCAGTTCATGAACTCGAGGTTGAAAGAGTATGTATCATTAATCCGATTATGGGTGAGTGTATTGTGTTTCCCCAACACATATTAGATCATTCATATTATACACTTAGTTTTTGTCCGTCTATGAACAAGTTTAAGGTGCTGAGAATTATCTATAATCTTTTGGGGATAATAAGATCAAACAATGTCAGATTTTCATAATTGAAGTTGATGATAAATGGAGACTTGTGATAAATTGCTTTAAAAAAGACAGTTGATTTAAGGGGTCGATCGGTCCGCATTGCCATTCGGTTAGTGGTTAAATCGGGAGGACCGGTCAATTCAGTCCAATTTTAAAAACACTGGTTTTAATATCATTGTATGACATTGTGAACGTGGATTGAAACTTTTATTTGTTCATAAAATCTCTGGAGAAACTTGAAAACAGTTAGCTCCTCGAGCTCCTAGCAACTTAGTTGCTAACCTTGTTTCCTTTGGCAGTTGCATTGAAGCATTGGAGAAAGCCATTGCGTGTAGTGTGTGTTGTCTCTTGTTTCTTGTTTTTTCCTCTTTATTCTCTGAATTCAAGTTGGTATTTATAGATGAGGATCTTGTTGTTGTGACCAATTTCCTCAAATACCATTGATTAAACATGATTCCCAATTCACCCTTTCTCTCTGCAAATCCTTTATTGTCCTTCTTGTTCTTCCAAATTGAAACTTTATCTCTTCAACTCCCATGGCCAAATCATTAATAAAACCAGTCCCATTTTCCTTATTTTGCTCAAAAGATCCAAACTTTAACAACTCCAACTTCGAGATACCGACATGAAAAGTGATTTCCGGATTCCTCCGGTATCAATTTGTCTTGAATTTCTTTCTAGAGTTTCCGCTAAGGACATTATGCAATGTAAGCGTGTCTGCAAGTTCTGGTACAAGCTCCTTCGTGAACCTCATTTTTCCGTCAATTGTTCTAAAAAGTCACTATTTACCACCCTCATTATTTGCTCACACCTTGGTGAGGTTCCATATTTGCTAGAAATTTCTGAGAACGGTGATATTGTTTGTACACTCATCAAACCTAAATTACCTGCTTCAGGGCCGGCCCTAGACTTTTCGGGGCCTTAGGCGAAGTAAAAAATCGGGGCCCTATATTGAAAAAAAAAATTATGTAAACTTTATTTTTCTTACTTTATTAGATGCAAATGTGTTTATTATCTCTTCATATTCTAGTTTCTCTAACATATCTTGTTCTATAGATAAAATAGTCAAATCACTTAATCTTTCTTGTGACATAGTTGATCGTAAATAGGTCTTTATCAATTTTAATTTTGAAAAACTTCTTTCAGAAGAAGCAACCGTTACAGGTATAGTGAATATTATTCTATAGCAAATACACGTATTAGGATAAGAATTAAATACTTTTATATGATCAAGAACATCGATTGGCTTACATATATGGGCAGGCAACACTTTTGATAAAACTCTTAGTTCATAATATAGATCAGAACCATCTATATCTGATATTAAGTTATGTTTTAAAGAATTTTCAATATTCATACAACGTTCTTTCAAAGTTCTGTCATCTAAAGACTTTAGAGTTGTGACATCCAATAAAAATCCAAAAATATTTGCATAATTCTTAAATTGTTCAAATCTAATTTTAATAGAAGAAATAGCTCGATCGAGAATATATAAAAAATACTCAACTCTAAAAGATTCTTCAGGTGATAATGTAACATCATTATTTTGGGTCTCATCAAATTGTTTTTTCCTACGAACTATACGTTTTTCACGAAATATTGGTTCAATATTCATTTCTAAAGCAATTTATGTGGTAACATTTATAGCAGAATTAAATCCATTTTCTCTATATTCTTCTAAAAACGACACAAGACTTTTTATTTGACTCATAGCAGAATCTATATGCATATCTTTGGATTGTAAACTTTTGCTAACACAATTAACAACTGATAATATTTCAAACCAAATATTCATGCTAAGTAAAAATTCAAAACTTTCAATCTCATGAGTGGCCAAACTTCTAGCTTCACTGTTTATTTTAGGATCATCGCAAGATTCTGCCAATTCAAGTAAAGCGTCTCTTATTTCTATTGGTTGACTTTGAATTGCTCTAACACTTTCAATATGACTTTCCCATCGAGTTTGTGACAATGGCTTAACCGTTAATTTTTTAACATTATCCGTTAAAATTTTCCATCTCTTAGTAGAACCAGAAAATAAGGTATATATACGTTCTATGACTCCAAAGAAAGATTTAGCTCTAGAAGAAGAATTGACCATATCACAAAGTACTAAGTTAAGACTATGGCTACCACATGGTGTGTAAAATACTCTAGGATTTATATCTAATAATCTTTTTTGTACACCTTGTTCTTTTCCTTTCATGTTTGAGACATTATCATAACCTTGTCCTCTCACGTTATCGATGTTGAGTTCAAAATGTTGGATGAAAATGAAGATAAAAGAAGTCAGAAATTAAGGGAAGGTTTTGATGATTTCCAAAACATCATAATCAGCTAAGTATGGAAAGCTTAGTTCCCTTGGAAGGATCTTTGAACAAGTAAAGAAGATATCAGAAGAGTTCAAAGACCAGAAGACTAGTGATCTCTTGCTGAAACAGCAAACAGAAGGGTAGGTCATCAGCCGAGTCAAATCAGATTAGTTCAGTATTTGATCAGCAGAGTACCTATCAGAAGGGTTGCTTCGATCAGCAGAGTGGAAGAGATCATGAGATCAGTTCAACGGTAATAAATGCACTTGGTGTAATAAATGCTGGAAGAGAAGGGTAGTAATGGCAAATAATTGAAGATATCCTCGTATCAGCAAAGTGCATTTAATGCAGCATTAAATGTGATGGACAGAAAAGTACTGTACACCGTACGGATTGCTGCAGGGAGCCGTTTCAAAAGAGCTGAAGGATGGATTTGAAGACTTGATTTGCTTCAACGGTCATAAATTCAAATCCGAGTATAAATAGAGCAAAGTTCGAAGAGAGACATACACAACAACAATCAGAGATTTCAATTTTGAAGCAGAAATTTTCTAAGTCTCAAAAGCTCGAACAGCTCACTCGTCTGGTGGAAGTCATCTGTTGACAGAAACCCAGTTGAAGAAATCAGAAAAACATTATCTGAGTGATTTTGTAATAGCTGAGTGTTGTGCGAAGTGAGAATCCATCTTTGTGAGTGATTCTACTTTAGAGGATAGGTCTTCTTTGTGATTTCCTATTGTGAGCTTACAGCCTTTTCATTTGTTGTCTTGGTGTAAGTGGAGAAATATTGTAATCTGTGTGATTATAGTATAACCCAGAATCTAAGTGATCTGGAAGAGTGGACTAAATGATTTTTATCCATATAACCACTATAAAAATTCTTTTTGTTATCTTGCATTCAAGTTTTCTTGCATATTTAAAGTTTGCATATTTAAACACTTTGAATTATTTAAAAGATTTTAAAAGGACTTTGTAAAACTGGGGATAAAATCTTTTAAGAACTTAGTCTACTTGTAAAAAACACTTTAAAACAATCCGCTGCAAGTATACTCTTTGAAAACTGTTTGCTGGAAAATCAGCTAAGTATTTGTAAGAAGAGTGGTCAGTCTGCTGTTCAAGATTTGTTCACGATCAGCCGAGTCTGCTTACTGTTCTTCATCAGCTTAGTCTGCTGACAGAAGACTGAAAAGTTTTTAAGTTCAAAAATTTTCAGAGGTCTATTCACCCCCCCCCCCCCTCTAGACCTCATCTGACCACTTGGGACCAACACAAAACCATTAATTAATTCTAGTAGTTCCTCAAAAATACCTTTTCCCGTTGTGTCATGTATTTTTAAAAAATCTAAGAAAAATTCTTCTATTTTTGTTGGGTTGGTAGAAATATCTACACATCTTAAAATAAGTGACATTTGTTCTTGATGGCTTGTGTCCGGAGTACAATCGAGCAAAATAGAAAAATATTTAGCTACCTTAATTTTTTCAATAATTTTATTTCTAATTTCAGTTGCTAACATTTGCACTAGTTCATTTTGTATGTTATGTCCTAGATAATGAGAACGGATTTCACCATCTTTAATACGTCTAAGGTGTTCTTGCATTATAGGATCAAATTCTGCTATCATTTCAATTAATCCTAAAAAGTTTTCATTGTTATTTTCATAAAAATTTTCATTTGTTCCACGAAAAGCCAAACTATTTTTAGCTAATGCTTTAACAACTGCAATTATTCTTTTCAACACTTGTTTCCAATGCTCCCTTTCTCTCTTTAAGTTTTCTTGAACACCTTGATCAATTGTCTTATTTTTTTTTAATCCCACCTCTAAAGTTATCCAATTATGCATATTATTTATATGTTCCCTAGATGTTTCATGAGTTTTTAATGTATAACTTAGTTTTTCCAATCATTAACTCCTACACTAAAAATTCTACTTTTAGTAGTTATAATGCTAAATAATTTACAGCAAAAACAAAATACCCTATCTTTGCTTTTTGAGTATACGAGCCATCTTCTATCACATGTCTCTCCGTTAGGTAATTTTCTAATATAACTTAGTTCAGAAAAATGTCTACCATCACTATCTCTAGGAAAACTTATATTAGTGATTCTTATAGGGCCCTTATCTACTAGAAAAGTTCTGAAATTTGTATCTATATTTTCCCAAATTCCCGGATCAAGTTCATCGATAGTACTCTCAATTTGACTTTCTACATAACTACTCCTTCCACTATCTTCACTACCAAAGTTTTCGATCATTAGCAAGAATGTTATTTTGATCTCTTTCGTTTTCTTCATGGGCGGGAGTTTCATTTTCAATATTTGTAGGTACATTTTGATCATCAACAATATTTTCGCTTTGAATATCAATAAGGATATCATTTTGCACATCAAAAGGATTATCGTTTTGAGCACCAATATTTCTATCATTTTCATTCTTATTAGTAATAAATTTATCTAAAGCTCCCTTTTGAGATTGAACTAGTTTTTCTATCGTCTTTTGTTTCCTACGTTTTTCACAACCAGATAAATATTTTCTACTTGACATAGTAATTTAAAAACCAATCAAATAAATAGTAAATAAAAAGATAATTAAGTTAAGAATACACCTGATAAGTAGCAATTCAATAATCAAACGATTAATCAACTATTAGCGATTCCTCAAAGAAATTGAGTTCCCTGCCATATAAAATAAATGAAAAAAAGACAAAAAAAGTAATGAATTATAATTATAATTTAATAGAAAAATAATACAATCAAAATTTCCCAAAATCATAAATCAATTATAAAACCTAACTAACTAAAAGTTAATACTACAAGCCCTAAATCAATTTTTTACCAAGATTAGGCTTAATGAAATTTTTAACTAACAACTATATACCTAAATGAAGTTCTAATTTCAAATGGGACTTACAAAAAAACACTTAATTAATTTATCACAAATTAACATCTAGATAAATTGTTGTAGAAACTAGAACATATACCTCGAGATAAATTGTTGTAGAACATCTAGATAATTTATCGCTGCTTGACCAAGGAAGAGGGGAAAGCAGCTGGTTCGCGCAGATCGGAGAAGCCGAGAAGGAGAACTGGAGAAGAGCTGAAGAGGGAAAGGTGAAAATGAAAGAGACGTTAGGAGTTAGGACTTAGGAGAGATGAACCGTTTTAATCTCAATTCTAACTTCTACTATTGATTTTATGATTTATTGTAACTTACAATTTGCCTGTAATAGCCGCTTACAATTTGTAAGATTGTAAGTTGTAACATCATTATTTTTGGGCTGTCAGGTTTGGGCCACTTTTTTTTTTTTTTTGGGTTGGGCTAGACATGCATTATTTAATACATACATGGGTTGGGGGCCCCAATTGAATGGGGCCCCAGGCAATTGCCTAGTTGGACTAGGCATTGGGCCGGGCCTGACCTGCTTCATTCTTTCAAGTTTCAAGTTCGTGCAATGGTTTACTTCTCTTATCAGTTCATGAACCCGAGGTTGAAAGAGTTTATATCATTACTCCGATTATGGGTGAGTTTATTTTGCTTCCCCAACACAAATTAGATAATTCATATTTTACACTTGGTTTTTGTCCGTCTATGAATATGTTTAAGGCGCTGAGAATTACCTATACACTTAAGGGGATAATAAGATCAAACAATGTCAGATCTTCATAATTGGAGTTGATGATAAATGGAGACTTGTGACAAATTTTTTTTAAAGGTAACTAGTTAAAAATTTATGTGTTTTTAACTTTTAAGACTTAATTTTTAGTTATTAATGGAATAATTCTATACTTTGATGAGAAGGTCGATTCGGTAGAATAAGAAAAGACGGCAGGTGTTGCAAACGATTTCAAACCCACTCGATGGGTCCGAATGTGCATTTGAGTACAAACAAGCCCTAGAAAATTGCTTCTTAGAAATTCTTGAAGACAGGAAGGAAGAAAAGATACGTATGAATGAATAATTTCAATGGCTTCTCGTCTCGCTTGTTCGACATAAGTTTTATGGTACTTCTGAAGCAGCCGTTAACGAACAAATACCTCTATTTTTTTCCTAAAAAAAATTTGATTTTGCTATGATTCGTACAAATTGGATGTTTTTTTTTAATTTACGATAAATATTTGGTAATAGGCGAAAAAATCTCAAGATAAAGATATTAATAAATGAGTAGTGCAAGTATTAGTCTAATTTAATTTATAAAAAAGGGGTTAAAGAAAATATAAACGACACAGGGCTGTGGGAGATTAAGCAATTATTAACATAACAGTTAGTTATTTTTTAAAATATCTATTAGATATGTGTTTAGTTCCTATTCTGATATTTTTACTTTTCTGATTTTCTTTTGAATTTTTTAATTGCAACTTGGCATATAATGTGTCTTATTTGTATCACGCAATGTATGCCTATTTCAGCAGGGACAGTGTTGCGCTTAAGGGGCTCGCCAAGTAATTTTTTGTTGACGAACACAGTTTATTTCATTACTATATTATCATTTGGTTTTGTTACTCATATCATTTCATGAACCCGAGGTTGAAAGAGTTTATATCATTAATCCGATTATAGGTGAGTGTATTGTGCTTCCCCAACACAAATTAGATAATTCATATTATACACTTGGTTTTTGTCCGTCCATGAATAGGTTTAAGGCGTTGAGAATTACCTATACATTTTAGGGGATAATAAGATTAAACAATGTCAGATTTTGGAGTTCATGATAAATGGAGACTTGTGACAAATTGCTTTAAAAAAACTGTTGATTTAAGGGGTCGATCGGTCCGGATTGCCGTCCAGTTAGTGGTTAAATAGGGAGGACCAGTCAGTTCAGTCCGATTTTAAAAAATACTGGTTTAATATCATTGTATGACATTGTGAACATGGATTGAAAATTTTATTTGTTCAGAAATTCCTTGGAGAAACTTGAAAGCGACTACCAGCTCGTCGAGCTCCTAGCAACTTAATTGCTAACCCTGTTTCCTTTGACAGTTGCATTGAAGCATTGGAGAAAGCCTTTGCGAGTAGAGTGTGTTGTCTCTTGTTTCTTGTTTTTCTCTCTTTATTCTCTAAATTCAAGTTGGTATTTATAGATGAGGATCTCGTTGTTGTGACCAATTTCCTCAAATACCCTTGATTAAACATGATTCCTAATTCACCCTTTCTTTCTGCAAATCCTTTATTGCCCTTCTTGTTCTTCCAAATTGAAACTTTGTCTCTTCAACTCCCATGGCCAAATCATTAGTAAAATCAGACCCATTTTCCTTATTTTGCTCAAAAGATCCAAACTTTAACATCTCCAACTTCGAGATACCGACACAAAAAAGTGAATTTCGGATTCTTCGGTATCAATTTGTCTTGAATTTCTTTTCAGAGTTTCAGCTAGGGACATTATGCAACGTAAGCGTGTCTGCAAGTTCGGGTACAAGCTCCTTCGTGAACCTCATTTTTCCGTCAATTATTCTAAAAAGTCACCATTTACCACCCTCATTATTTGCTTACACCATGGTGAGGTTCCATATTTGCTAGAAATTTCTGAGAACAGTGATATTGTTTGTACACGCATCAAACCTAAATTACCTGCTTCATTCTTTCGAGTTTCAAGTTCGTGCCATGGTTTACTTCTCTTATCAGTTCGTGAACCCGAGGTTGAAAGAGTTTATATCATTAATCCGATTACGGGTGAGTGTATTGTGCTTCCCCAACACATATTAGATAATTTATATTATACACTTGGTTTTTGTCCGTCTATGAATAGGTTTAAGGCGCGTAGAATTACCTATACACTTAAGGGGATAATAAGATCAAACAATGTCAGACTTTCATAATTGGAGTTCATGATAAATGGAGACTTGTGATAAATTGCTTTAAAAAGGACAGTTGATTTAAGGGGTCGACCGGTCCGGATTGTCGTCCGGTTAGTGGTTAAATCGGGAGGACCGACCAATTCAGTCCAATTTTAAAAACACTGATTTTAATATCATTGTATGACATTATGAACATGGATTGAAAATTTTATTTGTTCATAAATTCTTTGGAGAAACTTGAAAGCGACTACCAGCTCCTCGAGCTCCTAGCAACTTAGTTGCTAACCCTGTTTCCTTTGGCAGTTGCATTGGAGAAAGCCTTTGCGTGTAGAGTGTGTTGTCTCTTGTCTCTTGTTTTTCTCTCTTTATTCTCTGAATTCAAGTTGGTATTTATAGATGAGGATCTCGTCGTTGTGACCAATTTCCTCAAACACCCTTGATTAAACATGATTCCATATTCACCCTTTCTATCTGCAAATCCTTTATTGCCCTTCTTGTTCTTCCAAATTGAAACTTTATCTCTTCAACTCCAATGGCCCAATCATTAGTAATTTCAGACCCATTTTTCTTATTTCGCTCAAAAGATCCAAACTTTAACAAACTCCAACTTCGAGATACCGACACGAAAAAGTGATTTTCGGATTCTTCCGGTATCAATTTGTCTTGAATTTCTTTTCAGAGTTTCCGCTAGGGACATTATGCAATGTAAGCGTGTCTGCAAGTTCTGGTACAAGCTCCTTCGTGAACCTCATTTTTCCATCAATTGTTCTAAAAAGCCACCCTTTACCAACCTCATTATTTGCTCACACCATGGTGAGGTTCCATATTTGCTAGAAATTTCTGAGAACGGTGATATTGTTTGTACACGCATCAAACCTAAATTACATGCTTCATTCTTTCGAGTTTCAAGTTTGTGCAATGGTTTACTTCTCTTATCAGTTCGTGAACCCGAGGTTGAAAGAGTTTAAATCATTAATCCGATTATGGGTGAGTGTATTGTGCTTCCCCAATAAATCAGATAATTCATATTATACACTTGGTTTTTGTCCGTCTATGAATATGTTTAAGGCGCTGAGAATTACCTATACACTTAAGGGAAAAATAAGATCAAACAATGTGAGATTTTTATAATTGGAGTTGATAATAAATGGAGACTTGTGAGAAATTGCTTTAAGAAAGAGAGTTGATTTAATGGGTCGATCGGTCCGGATTGCCGTCCGGTCAATGGTTAAATCGGCAGGACTGGCCAATTCAGTCCAGTTTTAAAAACACTGGTTTTAGTATAGTTGTAAGACATTGTGAACATGGATTGAAAATTTTATTTGTTCAAAAGTTCCTTGGAGAAACTTGGAATTGACTACCAGCTCCTCGAGCTCCTACCAACTTAGTTGCTAACCCTATTGAAGAATTGGAGAAAGCCTTTGCGTTTAGAGTATGTTTTCTCTTGTTTTTCTCTCTTTATTCTTTTAATTCAAGTTGGTATTTATAGATGAGGATCTCGTTGTTGTGACCAATTTCCTCAAATACCCTTGATTAAACATGATTCCCAATTCACCCGTTCTCTCTGCAAATCCTTAATTGCCCTTCTTGTTCTTCCAAATCGAAACTTTATCTCTTCAACTCCCATGGCCAAATCATCAGTAAAATCCTTATTTTGCTCAAACGATCTAAACTTTAACAACTCCGACTTAGAGATACCAACACAAAAAAGTGATTTCCGAATTCTTCCGGTATCCATTTGTCATGAATATTTTTCAAAGTTTCCGCTAGGGACAATATGCAATATAAACGTGTTTGCAAGTCCAAGTACAAGCTCCTTCGTGAACCTCATTTTTCGTCAATTATTCTAAAAAGTCACACTTTACACCCTTCATTATTCACTCACACCCTGGTGAGGTTCCATATTTGCTAGAAATTTCTGAGAACGGTGATATTGCTTGTACACGCATCAAACCTAAATTACCTGCTTCATTCTTTCAAGTTTAGATGCAATGGTTTACTTCTCTTATCAGTTCGTGAACCCGAGGTTGAAAGAGTTTATAACATTAATCCATTATTGGTGAGTGTATTGTGCTTCGCCAAAAAAAATTAGATAATTCATATTATACACTTGTTTTTGTCCGTCTATGAATAGGTTTAAAGCGTTGAGAATTACCTGTAACACTTTTGGGGATAATAAGATCAAACAATGTCAGATTTTCATAATAAGAGTTGATGATAAATTGAGACTTGTGACAAATTGCTTTAAAAAAGACAGTTGGTTTTAAGGGGTCGATCGGTTCGGATGGTTGTCCGGTTACTGGTTAAATCGAGAGGACCGGCCAGTTCAGTCCGGTTTTAAAAACACTGGTTTTAATATCATTGTATGACATTGTGAACATGGGTTGAACATTTTATTTGTTCAAAAATTCCTTAGAGAAACTTGGAAGCGACTACCAGCTCCTCGAGCTCCTAGCAACTTAGTTGTTAACCCTGTTTCCTTTAACAGTTGGACTGAAGCATTGGAGAAAGCCTTTGCGTGTGGAGTGTGTTGTCTTTTGTTTCTTGTTTTTCTCTCTTTGTTCTCTGAATTCAAGTTGGTATTTATAGTTGAGAATCTCGTTGTTGTGACCAATTTCCTCAAATACCCTTGATTAAACATTATTGGTGTAGGCTTAATCATACAATTTCTAACGTATGCATTTTTAACTCCTTGTACAGCTAGTGCTTGTTGAGTGATGAAAAACTTATTGCCACTTAATGCGTCAGGTAGTGGGTACGGTTCTCACTCTTCCAGTTAACACCTTCCCCAAAAGCAACCTTTACTTGAAAACAAATTATCTTCTCGGATCACTTATCTTCAACCTCTCTGAATCTTCATTATAGCTGAACTTCAACTAAGATGTGTTCTTGAAGTTCAACAATGTTGCGCTCTTCATTTTTTAGGTTCATAAAGCATTATGAATTATTCGGGTTCATAACTTGTATGAAAGGAAGTTGAGCAAATATGAACACACATAATAAGTTACCAAGCCTATTGGGTTTAATGCATCAAATGTTGGTTTAGTTATGTCGCGCATATGGTTGGAGCGTAATATTAAGATAAATCCTAACTTTCAAATTAACTTGAATTAAATATCGATTAATTTTATTTGAAATTTAGTCTAAGTATGGATATCTAGTTTACAATCAAGAAGAGTATGACTGTGCAAACAGTTCGATAAATCGAATCGTTCTGAAATCGAAACTAATTACCGAACTTTATTCCTTTTCGATTTTGGTATTAATGGTATTATGAAATGAATCCATAATGCCGATTTTAGGACCTAAAAGGCATGCAAGGAGAATTAATTTGACATAGAGATGCCAATACCTGGAACCACATTAAAAATTAAGTTTAATATATAACTTGATTCAATGAATTTAAATTAAGCTAAAAGTTTTAAAAATTAATTTACACAAAATTTATAAAAAAAATTGTGATCAAGCTACGAATTATTCGATTTGACATACGGTACAAATTCCAAAAATTACCTAATCAATCTAGATACGAAAAATTGATACGACTCTGTTCAATTTTACTGAAACACACCCCTAAGTTTGCAGGATCCCTTATATAACATAACTGCAAAAGCATAATGATACCATTATATTATACCTATTTATTGGTTTGACAAGTAAAAAATTAACTCTATTAATGTACATTAGTTATAATTATATCCACAATACTTATAATATTTGTTTTTTTTAAGAAGGGTTCTAGAATTAACTGTTACAATTTATAAGCATATTACGATTGATATTTTAAAAATATTTAAGTTGATTTCTCGTTTTATCTACCTATAACAAATATGTAAGAGATAGATTATGTTAATCCTTATAACATACTCTCACATAGAACTTGGGCCCAAGTTAAGTTTTCGCCTAGGGACCCCTAAAATGCCGGGCCAGCCCTGACGAGCCTATGAATTATTCCTCATCCAAATCGAGCCCACTTATTCGTTTTCTCTTGTCAAAAACAGCTCTGAAAGACTCGCGCTCAGCACGTAATTGTTCCTGGAATATGTTTTGTCTTCTCGGTTTGACGATTCTTTGCGTGAGTTTCTCTTCTTCAGGTAGGGGATTTGATTTCTGCATTAGTTGGAGACAAGCAAATCAGACCACATACACACACAAAAAAAAAAAAAAAAAAGACAACTATATCTTATGTCCTTGAGCAAGTAGTAGTATTGTTTTCAGTGTAAGAACTCAAATTGAAAGAACATTTGATAGCATATTAACAATAGTAAGCATCTTACCAAATTATATCCAGGACCAGGACCAATGACTAAAGATATATTTGCTGTTTTTCCAGCACCTATTGAAAAGCCAATTTTTCCAACCTGAAAAGCCATATTTCAGAAAATATCAGAATATTAAAAAGGTTAACAGAAAATTAAGATGAACTATGGATTTTGAAAAAAGAATGTTCAGTATCTCTAACACTATTAACAGATTTCATGTCTGTGAATGTCCATTGTTGCAGTTTCTGCAATACAGAAAATATTGCTTCCCCCAAAACCAAGGACCAGGCTCGACTTGTGAGCTAATTTTAAGTGGTCACACCCCCTTTCAAGTTAAAGAAACCCACTTAAACACAGCTATAAACGCTTAACTAGTTTATGCATGATATACAGAAGCAATGTCACCAAAAACTTAATTCATCATTCCAGACCATCTAAAGATAAGCTAGCATAATAAATTAGCCATTTTCTTTCTTCCAAAAAGTTGGTGGTTTCATATTGCCCTTTGAGAGGGGGGGAAATAATAACTACCATATACTTACAACATCATATTACAACATCATATGCACTGCCTATGGTATCAAACATTTCAATAAGTACCGCCTATGGTATCAAACACAATCAACACCATATACTTACAACATCATAGCTTGTAGCCCAAAGCTGCCATGAAATTATAGATTGTCATATATCATTTTAGATGGTGAAACTATCACACATCAACTCTAAAATGCTACCATACTCTAGGTAGAGCTCGAAGCAAGTATGATCAGGTTTATACTGATAGAGTAAAAAAATATTTAGCTTATCTAACTAAGTGGAAAGAGAATATACTAGCATACCTGATCAGCCCAACGCACAGATTTACCTTTCTTGCTGCATGATTTTATTAAACCAGGGAGGGCAGTTGATTTTCTCTTGATTACTTCAGTCTTGTGTACTTCATCCTCATCCAAATCGTTTGACCATTTACTATTGCCCAATTCTTTTGTTACTTCGATAGGGAGCTGTGTCTCAGCATCCCATTGGTGCCCATCATTTGATTGACCTAAATTTCCCAAACCAATTAACATTATCACCCTTAATATGTATGCATTAATGTGTATCACTATAAGTCTACCACTACACAGAAAGTTAAGCCTGTGATACGACCGCCAATAGTTCCGCTTAAAACCCAAATAACTAATTATAGGGAGAAAGAAAACAGTGTGTCACCAGGTATAAGCTGACATACAAGTTTTAACACTACGAAATGAAATTAAGAGAAAGCATATAATGGGACAACCCCAAGAGCATGACATCACCCAGGTCACTGACAACCTACTAAACCAAACCAAACATTTGCTGTATTGCAATTTTAGGAATTGCATCATCCATGTTACCTAACATTATATACCATATAACCAAACTGAATTATTTCTTCCCTTTCGAAAAAGGTAAATGTCATTTTATGGGCACCAAGGGTTCCTCCAATACACACCAAAGATTTTAGCTATCTATGCATGTGTAAAGGTAACTACCACCGAGAGTCTGAATTCTTTTTTTCCCACATATATAGGCCACTGCTAAACACCAAAAATGTAATTTTAAATAACTAAGTCCAGAATTGAAAATGTAAAAATAATCACGAGTAACACTAGTTCTTTTATCGGAGAATGTTAAACTCTGAAATGCCGATGTAGAAATTGGTTGATAATGAGTAATGAAGTCTATGTTAGGATTGATAATTTGATAGGAAATACTCACAAGGATCTTATATATATTAAGTGCAACTCTATAGAACATAAATTGCACTCAAATATTTGTCTATCCCCTAATAATGTCACATATATCCTAACAGAAGAGGAAGATATAGCATTCCATTCAAAAAGGGCCAACTAAGATATTTGGATTAAAAACATACCATCAGCAGAAAGATCACCTTTAGAAGGTCTTGGAACCTTTTCGGAGTTGGTATCTTCTGACCCATAGAGACCACCAATGTTATTGGCATCTTCCGTATCCATGTCAACCTGGAATATTCAATAGGAATTAAACAGGAGATTCCTTTACTTAAACCTCATGTGAGTTCACTCAGCCATATTATCAAAAGATTAAGTTGTGCATACAATAAGAAATATAACAATCATGTACACCCTTAAGTACCTCTTCAATCCCATTTTCCTCCAAATCATCTCCATGCAGTAATGACTTTCATGCCATCAAAAGATGAATGTTAGAATTCAAAAATTTAAATGACAACAAAGGACTTCAGTTTCTCAACAAGTTAATAAGATAGCAAAAAGGAAACAGGTACCTTGATTAAACTAAATAACAGCTACCTTGATAATACTAAACAACAGAAACCTTGACAAAATTAAACAACAGATACCTTGATATCTAGCTTCATATAAAGGGATGGGGCTTCCTCCCACTCATCAGACATCTTTTGTATGTCATTTAAGGTGAACCCATGAACATTCCTCGCAGCACAGCCCTGAAATCCAAAACAAACAAAAATAAGACATTTAAGATCTCATATTCCTCAATCCTGAGGGCCAGTTTCTTGTAAAAATAAAAGGTAAACGTAATTTGGGTGTCAAAAACATATTCTAGTTTAGTTTGCATACAAACAAGAATTATATCAAAGAAACAAAATCTTAAACTCACCACTGGGTCCTTGTATGTAGCTTCTAACAAGTAAACCTCATACCCCGATCTCTGCAATAAATGAAAGAGCTTAAACGAACAATTTTTTACCAAATCACATTCTCAACTCTGAAGGTAAAATCCTACACTAAAGTAAGACATAGGAACAAGAATAGAGGAAGTGCACAAGCAGTGACAAAGAAATAGACATATTTCAGAGAACCAACAAGATTCTTAAAGATGCAAATATCTTCATTCAGAAAGGTTTTGCATTCATGTTGGTGTAAATTAAACACTCCGGATGAAGCCTACATAATCTCCAGCACTTCACGTCTCATACATGTCAAATAAAAATAAAGAATCTCACTGACATACAGGTAAAAGATTAATGGAGATCCAACTGGAATATGTTGATGCATTATTTTCCAGAAATCAGACAGAGATATATCTAAAAAATGATAAGAAAAATACGCAGCTTTGTGGTCTGTTATTTTCAAAAATTCGCCGCGCGACAATGTAAACAGCAACTTTTCCGATAGACAAAAAAATAGAAAAATGTAAGATGATTGTGGCCACAACTGGAATGCCGTGAGCATTCGAAAAATGAAACTGAGAACAGGACCACAGATATGATGATCAAGCTCCATCAACAATCCTAAGGATAATAACAAAAATACATGAAAAATACTTAGATAAGCCAGCCAGGATTGAAACCACTAAGTCATTGCGCAAAATAGTAATCCAGGTAAAATTCAAATTTTTTAGTTTCAAAATTTGAAGGTAGATTCAAGCATTGATCCAACATTGCATTCATGTCCGGGAAAAATTATAACTTTCTTCTAATTTGGTACATCGAAAACATTCATCAGTCTCTATACAGAACACAGCTGTAATTGAGTGAAAACTAAATATTGTGTTGGCCGAATTAATAAAAAGAGTAATCTTGATCTTAAATCTCCAACATGGAAATATTTTCCAGATCAGCCACTGATTAGAACTTACTAGGTCCATATAACATTGGCAAAACATGAGGAAAAAGATTCTCATGAATCAGAACGAGCATTCTCATCATATAATTAGCTTTCAATGGTAGCACAAAATAAAACCCAGTGCATAAAATCTAGAAAGAATGAGTCTTTAAAATTACAAAATTAGCTTTTAAAGATAGATAAAATAAGTAGATGTACATATGAAGAAGCCATGACACTGAATATACCTACGATAAAGCAATTATCATCAATTATACAAGATGTTTTTTCAAGAATTAGGCAAAGAGAGTAACAAATCATGATAGTAAATGAATTGACAAACTAATACAAATTGTCATCAAGGAATGAAATTTCATTTCCATGAGGGATTTCCCTTGAAATTAAGATGGCTAATTAATATCATATACATATCAGTTATAGATTAACAGGAAATGATCCATTCTTAGTATTCAACCTGCATATTCTCAAACTTGCAAGATTTAGTTTCAGAAAGTTCCACAAGAAAACCTTTCCAAATACTATTTGATTCAAATATGTCAGATAGCACACAAGTTTAATTAATGGAAAGAGTGGTACCACATCAGAAACAGAACCTTAATAAAATTGAGAAATTAACATTTGACATTGAATTAAATGGGTCACGTATCAGAAGCCATTTTTTCCATGCAGTTAATTACATAGAGAATATTACTCCCTAGTAAACACACAAAGCTCTTTTTAAGAATCCCAAAGAGGGTGTTTACAATAGCTGGCAAACTACCCTCATTCAAATAAAAAGGACAGTATCCCCAACATCCGGTAATGAATATAGATGCTCTTTTTACTATAATAGCAGAAGAAATTGAAAAAAAAACCATCAATGTTGAATGACTACAAATTAGGAATATCTTTGTGTGGTGACCACGAATACATCGAGGGCCAATATGAAATTGATAATAGAATGCTCAATATCACATATTTCTATCACTGATAATCTACTCAATTTTCTGAATTCTGTGCAAATGGAGGGTTCAAAAGAATCATTTATTTAATATATTTAAACAATGTTAAAAACTATACAAGCTAACTTTAATTAAAAAATTAGATAATGGTATGGCTGGATTGTTAAATTAATTATATAACCATTGCAGATTTCGAATTAAAATTTGAATAAGAAAATTTTAAGACACAGTACAAACAAATATAGACAACCTATGTCTTATGTAATCTTAATTCCCAAATAAGACCAAAACCATGCACTGCTAAAAGTTTTCCCAAAAAGAGAGCAACAATACACAGAGAGTCCGCCTTAAAAAGAGAATAGAGGGTATACCTTTGCAGTTGCCCAAAACTGAGCATAATCAGCTACCCGCAGATTGCGGTCATCCACTAAGACGAGGCACAAATAACAGGAAGAAATGGGTCAATTGCTGAATAAACTGCATCTGTAGTTAGTCAGACTCACCACTTCATCTAAAATAAGATTATGTCTTTCAAGTTTCACCTATTCTTTTGTAAACCTTGGATTCTAGCTTTATTAATTTGCTATTAATGTCATCTATTAGGAACTCAATAATTTTTTCATAAGCTGCAATCTCACATATGTCACTGTCAAAGCTACAACTAGCAATATATGAAACAACAATATGACTTCTGTTACTTAAAAACACCAGCAACAACAGTAAATCAAATCAAAACTTTTCAAAGTGCACACCAATGCATCTCAAGGAAAATGAAGGAACCATTGTGTTAACTTCCCCACCAACACCTTAGAAATAATGGATTGAGAATGAAAAGTTGAGCTGTTAATTCGAAAAATGAGAAGATGGTATTTTTGAATTAAAACTATGTTTCTACACAGAAAAATCATACCAATTACAAAGGAGAAAATCCCTTCATCGAGGGTCTTTTTAAATGCCTTCAGCATGCTTGCCCGATAAGCCTGACAAATATTCGCAATGTTAAATCCAAAACCAATCAATGTAAACTTTTCTGGGGGTGGGGGAGGTTCATTAGATGAAGCCTTTCGTGCAAGAAATGCAACTTCTATGATGAGTGATATAATCCACGATCAAATGAGGCTCAATTTTTGGCAGCTTTACCTACATTCTTGTGTTTTTTTTTGGGTTGGGTGTGTGTGTGGGGGGGAAGTATAGTAGTTTATCACTTTCACTTTATATATTGCTGTAGTAAAACAAGAACAAAAAATCATCAGATATAACATACTACACATTTCTTATTGCATGCCAATTGTTCCATCATACTGAGTTCATGAAGCATAAACCCACTAACACGCACCAAAACTTTTAAGAATGTAAGCAAACTGTCTAGACAAAATTAAAATCAACTGCATCTTGGCATATAGTAATGGTTCATACAAAAAAGTTCAGTTCTTCAACAACTACACATACTGCTGTCTATGTCAAAGCTGGAAAAAAAAATGTTTAATCAGAATTTTATAATGGTGAAGTTTCAAACTAGATCAAAGTGAATGAGTTAAATCTTACACCAAAAAAAAAAGTCACAATGTAACTGCCCACAACTGAACGCAGCAGAACCAATAACATGATCACTGCTCCAGAAAAGCTAGATCAAACTTATAATACCAGATTCGAAATAACATAATTTTTTTATTACTTAAAACAAATAGATGAACAACAGATAGCATTCTGCTTACACACATAAATTGTTTTAGTGGAAAAAATGAGAGAAAGTCAGACCTCCTCACCTCTCAATATAAATTAACATAATTAAAGTTGCTCAAATTAGGCAAGTATATCTTAAACTCATATGTGTACTACAAATATCAAAATGGCTCATCACCTCTTCCATCTCAGGTTCGTAAAAGTACTCCATGACCTTCTTTGTAACTGATTTTTTCCCTCGAACTGGACCAGAAGATTTTGAATTCTCACTCTCCTCAATCTGTAGTTTAGTGTAATAATATTACATCTAATTCATAAAACTATTTCATGGCTGAGCCATTGAATACGAATAATGCCATGATAAACTAATAACAAGAAGATATGGTCTTTACAAAAATTGAATACATGTGAGTACCTTTTCAACTTCAGTCATGAAATAATCATCCATAGAATGAACACGGGGAGCACTGCCACCATTTTCAACCTCAACATCACGTAAAAACTTCGCCAAGTAGCTCTTACCACTACCTGAAAATATAACAAAATAAAAATCGCATGCTCATTGTTAACATAATACATACTATAAAATTCTCTTACGTTCAATGAAACTGTAAAAATAGAAATTTTGTTATGAGGTGTAAAATCTTCATTGTTAATATTTGGATTTTACATATAAAAGAGCAGCACAAAAAACAACCAGATGACTGCACAAACATAAGATAGCAGGTATGCACAGCCATCAAAAGTTCAATGGAATTCAAAGCAATTAATAACAATTTGACATACTATAAAATCCTTATAAGGATATGGCAATCCCTTCTCATTATTAATTTGAAAAACACATTCTATTCTATGCATGTATACTATCACATGAATCTCTAAAAATATGAGTGCAAATGTCTAATGAATAC
The DNA here is from genome assembly GCA_003313485.2 of Penstemon barbatus. Taxonomy (NCBI): domain Eukaryota; kingdom Viridiplantae; phylum Streptophyta; class Magnoliopsida; order Lamiales; family Plantaginaceae; genus Penstemon; species Penstemon barbatus. Next base: position 24,062,537 of record CM064878.1, on the reverse strand, counting down.
CAATCACAAAAACTTTGACATGCCATCAACTATGATTGTTGTTTCATATCACTAATACGTTGAGCAAAATCATTAAATAAGCCCAAGCACCCAAGACAGTCACAAAACACCAAAAATTTAGCCCCAGCTATTGACACATTGAGATTTAGAATACATGCTCAACTCGTCACACCTTTTATTTTGCCGTCAAAATTCTCTATAAACAATTAAAATGTTACTACTCTAGATATTCAAAAGGTTTCTATGACATTTTTGACTTCTCATTTGCTTTGACCTATGCTTTTTCTAGCTATCTTACATAAATCATAATATGTTTGCAGAAAAGGAAAAAATACAACAGATGAACAATCAACTGCAGAATGTTCATAGGTTCCTTTTCATGCATTTTCAAGAGGTCCGCAGTGAATATGATAGAAAAATGCGTAGATTTCTGGGCCACACAGTAGCTAGGCGCTGATGCATAACTTAAATGATAATTAATGGTAAAAAAGAAGAACGAAAAATAAGACCTGGAAGTCCTCGGAGGATTATGACAATATGATCCGGGCGGCTAGAACGGTGTGGAGGCTTTAAAACAAGAGAGGCATCAATAACATTTGGCTTATCTGATGAAAGATGCTGCATAGGGAACTCTCCAATTTTTCCCATAAACGTATTGGATGATGTCATCTGAGTGGCTTGTTTCTCCTAAGAAGCACAATTATCAAAACATATAATTAGGAGTGAGAGAGTAGTTCATATGAAATGACATTTAAACTTCAATTAAGAAACATGCCATGAATAAATGTAAAAATTATTCTTCTAATACTACCAAGCCTTGAACAAATAGGCAATCCAGAGCCACATATCACACAACCTACCAACTCACTGAACTAACATTCATCAAGATCCAGAGCATCCTCCCTCCCTAACTCATTAGATAAGCACACAAGTAAAAGGCACCCCTGTTTAACTACATAAATCATTATACCGGACATTTTCCCTCCAAAATCAACAATCATCAAACATGTCAGTTATGACTTATAAGAAAGTCTATTTTTAATTTGACAGTAGTCAGATACATAATGGTTGTTTCCCAAGAAATTCACCACCAAGATTTCACTCTTCCCTGAGTACAGCTTCTAAATTTGCACAAGTTTGAATGAACTTGACAGCTTGCATATCAACAAAGTGAACCATGCACAAATACTTGCCTTCTTCATGTGCATTATGATTGAATTAAATTAACTCAACAACCCAATTGGATAATAAAACAATAGATGACATACCTCGGTATAATAACCACTTGATTTCGGATTGGCATTACTTGAATATTGCATAGACACAGATGTATTGGCATGAGGAACCAGAGTATATGGTGACTGCAAGGAAGGTCTTGATCCAATTGGATAAGAGGAGCTTGGTCCAGATGCAACTGGCTCAGGGAAACGGAACCCTGGCAGTTCCACAGGAAGTGGGGGTGGCGGAGAATCTGGAAGTGGAGGCTGCCCATTAAACAATCCCTGCGAGCCCACATCCTTATTTGGATTAAATGAACTATGGTATGCTGCTTTAGGCTCCGTTACGCGATGCTGTGACAGCGAAAAATGATTACTTCTCTGTTCTTGAAAAGGTGCATTCCTATAGACCTGCATTTCATGATTTCCACTGGCCTGCTCAAAATTGTTGTAATTTTCTCCTTGATGACCTCTGTTTCCATACCCGTTATTCTGCATCAAATTATCACTTACATTATACAGTGACTCTCCATACTTCCGTTTGACCTGTACATTACTTTCTCGACTATAATTGCCCTTGTCAACTATAACTTGATCCCCCAAATTGGTCCGCTCTAAAGTATTATTCGACCAAGTCTTATAGTACCCGTCGTATTGTCTAACACCTAAACCGTAATTCACGGCTCCATGATCGCGTATTAATCTCAGTCTCCTTTCATCATCTGCTGCTGCATCACTGAATACAGGATCGAATCTCATTCTCTTGATCTGACCATTATCATAATCCAACCCACCATTTACATTAGAATCCTTGTTGTAACCAGGGTTTCCATTCCACGGCCGCCTAGGAACTTGAGGATAAGGGTCGACGAAAGGATCGTACGGAAGAGGTTGAGGTGGTAACGGGCGGTGGAAGAATTGATCCGGTGGTGGTGGTGGAGGTTGGAAGTATTGAGGAAGTGGGGGCGGAGGGCAGAAAGGGAAGTGAGAATTTGAGCAGACAGGACAGAAATTACCTGTTGGCGGTATATGACGCCATGATTGCTCCATGTTTCAGCTTTATTGTTTATGGGAATTAGAAATTCGCAGATTTTGCAGAGGTGATTAGGGTTTCAAGCGAGGAAGAAAACACGACAGCTTTTAGCAATGAATCGGAAACATTGGATTAAATTAAATTTTTATCTTAAATACAGTAATAGATCCTTAAAATTAAATTGAGCACCTGGTTGGTTAATTAAATAAAGAAGTCTAAATTTACAGGAAAGATAATTTTGAACCAATTTCAAAGGCAAAGGGTGTCTTTCTTCTAGATAAATCTATTTAAAATTAACCATTTTTAGAGTTTACCCTTAAAGTACGAGGATGGTATAAAATACCCCTAAAGTATTATTAATTATTTGTAACACTCCTCTGTTATAGTGTTTTTAGAGTTTTTATTTCAAAAATACATCCACTCCTTTTATAAAAATAAATATTTTTATTAATTATGAATCTATACATCTACCAAATAATATTATGTTTCAATTTCTTCATGTATTTAGTTCCTTTGCTTTTCTTGTCTCAATTTTATCTTCATTTTCTAATATTTTTTTATTCCCGTTTCAATTTGTTTTCTTAATTTTTTGTTTCAATTTTTTCTTCATTTATATCTCCATTTTTTCTTTAAAATTCTGCTCAAATTTTATTTGGTGATAATTATCTCCTTCGTTTTTGTTACAGATTATAATTCAAAATTTTGAGTCATTCTCTACTCAAAAATTCGTATAAATGAGATAACTACCACTAAATAAAAATTGAAAAAAATATAAAGAAAAAAATTGAGATAGAAAAATTGATATAGAAATTAATGAAAATAAATTGAACATAAAGAAAGAAAAAAATGTGACCAAAATTAAGAAAAAAAATTTAAATTGAAAAAGGGTAAGGTAAAAAAAAATGAAAGTATTGAAATATAATGTTGCTTGTTGGATGAATTGATTCATAATTAATAAAAAAAACAACCTTTTGTTGATAAATTAATAAAAATATTTATTTTCAATAAAAGGGGTGGGGGCATTTGTTGGATAAAAACTCTAAAAATATAACAGAGAGGATAAGTGTTACAAATGATACTTTAAGGGGAAAAACTCTATTTCGTCCTTTTTAGAATAATAAATTATGTTTTATAAATAAAATTGTATGATTATGTCACTAACATGTGACCGTAAAATCTAAATTAATGTCCTCTTCCCTTTTTTGAGATTGTACATGCACTCAGTGTATAGTTGACTTAATATACATAAGATATTTATTTAATTTAAATTTGTATAATAAAAGCAACGATGAAATCTTATAGTCAATCGCTTCTCAAATTTATGAATTAAAATTATTTTCTTCGTGCATTGCACTAAACTATTCATGAATCAAATCCATACTTATTATGATTTGGGATGATGGAGGGTAGCTCTCCACAATTATTAAGAGTCATGTATTGCGTATGATTTTTTTTGATATTTATTAAAAATATTGTGATCTCCGAATTTCTTTAAATGAATGAATTTTGCTTTGATCTAAAAGAAAAACGGTGATGTTTAAGTGTACATCATCCGACCAAAAAGCGGTTCGGGTTACCTAACTTAGGAATAGCAGAAAAAAAAAAAAAAAAAAAAAAAAAAAAACCTATGGGCCTGTTTGTTTGGTGTTTGGGAAAGTAGTTTGGGAAAGTAGTTTGGGAGAGTAATGGAGGTTTGTGAAATAATTTCGATTTACGTAATGTTGTTTGTTTGGGTTTTGAGAGAGTGGTTTGAGAAATAAAGTAGGTGTAGGTTTTTTTTGGAAAAGTTAGGTTGTAGGTGAAAGATGTGTAAAACTTTATGTCAAATCCTGTTTGTTGTGAGATAAATTGTGTAAGAGATATGTTACTTTATGTCAAATCATAGTAGAGTTTGTATAGATTTTGTTTAGAGATAAGAAAACAGTTGTTTGTTTGGATTTTGAGAGAGTGGTTTGAGAAAATTGAGAGATGAAAATTTTATTTTAAAAAATAGAAAACATGTTTGTTTGGCATTTCCTAAACACGAAATTTTTTTGGGAAACGCCAAACAAATAGGCCCTATATAATTTGTATTGGCAAGAAATTTAATTAATATATTAACTTTTGAAGGTCAAGGTACTTTATATTATAAATATATAAAATTATAAATGCAAAAGAAATTAATTTTGGGGTAAACTAAAAGATCCAAATGCAAAACCCAACTTGTCAACTTGTGTAGGACCAAAACCGTAAATTGAGCCAGTTAAAGAAACGGATCCGAATTTGTGAGGCCCAGCTGTGAATGAAACTGAAAATGGTGACTGCCAGTAATAATGCGGGGCCCATTACAATTATAACACATACACTGTATATATGTCATTATATTTATAAAAAAAATATCAAAAAAAAAAAAATATATATATATATATATGTATATATATATATAATATAAATATCTAGTATAAATATAAAACTTGGATTTCTTGTTTCTTTCCTCCGTCACAAGCTCAACCCCTTCTACCTAGAGACCTTCACTTCAGTTCCTTCACAGGTATATTATTTTCTATTTTTTTTTTTATTTCATGTATAATAATTGCTTGGATATTGATGAATTGTGTGTTAAATTAATTGAATATGTTAATTCGGATTAGATCTTATGTGAAAAAAACTGATTCAGGGTCGTGATTGTGGTAGAAAACAAACCCTTAAATTGAATCTGGGGTTTTGTCATATGATTAATATTCAGTTGAATAGTTATTTTTTCTTGTATAAGAAATACTCTTTGTTAAAATCTCAGCTTTATTTATGTTGGAGATGGGCACTGTTGTAAACCCTAGTTTTATGAAATTGGTCTTTTAGAATTACAATTATTTAGGCTTGGGTTTTATTTTGTTTGAGAATCTGATTAATTTAGGTTTGTAAGTTAGTTTTTTGACAGGATTCAGGAAGATGAGATTTTTTTAAAAAAAAAAAACTAGCTTTAATTATTAAGCTTCTTAATTAACAATTTATGATTAGCAGGATTTTAAGATGTCGACTCCGTCAAGGAAGAGACTGATGAGGGACTTCAAGAGGTTGCAGCAGGACCCTCCTGCGGGTATTAGTGGTGCTCCACAGGATAATAATATTATGCTCTGGAATGCTGTTATATTCGGGTTAGTTTATCCTCTTGCACAATTAAAATATTGCATTTATGCATGCATTCAGTGATTACATTCTTATGGTTTCCTCTTTGTGTGAATTGCAGTCCTGATGATACACCTTGGGATGGAGGTGAGTCATTCTTGCACTTGGACATATAACTAAGCTTTTATTTGACATAGGATACTTATACACTCTTTATTTTTCGATTTGTTTTCAAGAAACTTAAGTATGGGCTGATTACACCTCTATACTAAGGTTTTGAAATATGATTTCTCCATGCAACAAATGCTGAGAAGCTATATGATTGATTAAAAAAATAAAAAAAGGTCATCAAACACCCAGTCTGCTGCTGTACAGTGATATGTTAAATAAAAATCTATTTTGGGGTGGATCCATATGCACTAACTCTATCACTATGAGCATTTGTTTGCTTTCACAACCTAGATTGAAGTTGTTTCCTAAAGGTCATGATCAAATATAAACCAAACACCCAATTTCTGCTAGCATGCATCATTAATCCTGAACACTTGATTTTGATGCTCTATGCTCTGACTGTCAGTTTGAACATTTGTTGGCTTGAATGAGCTTTATATTGATAACACTAGCTAAATATACTGAGTGTAAATATACATTTCAAGGAAGCCGAATGACACTAAACTCTTTTGTAATGCAAGTCCCCTAGTTGAGACTTTTTAGTTTTATAGTTTTGACTGTATCTGTGTCATGATTATACTGCATATGCTGGGATGGTATATTTCTGATGCATGCCTCTGGCAGATGTACTCTTTCTCTGCCTTATGTTGTCACAGCTACTGGATGACAAGCTTTTTTTAGTTAAATATCCATGCATGGATGGATTATATATAATATAATAGGTGCATGGTTTCATTAAATATTACCTTAAACGTTGAACTACTGTAGAAAGTAAGTGAAGCACGGAAGCAAGGTGCCAACATGTGCTTAAAAAACATTTTATTTTCAATTGAGATTTTATTTATGGAAAGAGCATTCAAAAACTATGTTTTAAGAAAGCAAAATAGGGCTTCTTTTTGAGCTTGTAAAGCCCCTTTAAGAAAGGGTAAGATATGACGGTTTCCATGAACTTTTTTTATAGCTATATCCTAATACAAATAGTCCCAAGCTTGTCATGCAAATGTGATTTAATTAATTAGAAAGACCTTGCAATTCACTACTACATGATAAAATTGCATACCCTCCATATAAATGTACAGAGCTTAGGACCCGGAGGTTATCACACCACATATGATATATATGGAAGATAAAAAAGAAGAGAAAAGAGAGGGAAGCGATGCGATTTTTGGGGATGATACATTTTCATATTATATTTCATGTTTTTTCCATAGTTTTTACTTGCATCTTATGTTTTGGAATATGCTTTGTGAGACAGGTACTTTCAAACTGACACTTCAGTTTTCAGAAGATTATCCAAACAAGCCACCAACAGTTCGATTTGTTTCTCGAATGTTCCATCCAAATAGTAAGACACTGCATAAATTATTGAATGTATTGGATTCATGAGCTTAATCTGAGATTGAAATTCAAAATTTGAACTTCCTAATCAGTTTATGCGGATGGAAGTATATGTTTGGACATCCTTCAAAATCAGTGGAGCCCTATTTATGATGTTGCAGCTATACTTACATCCATCCAGGTACACTGCTATTTCTGATGAATTAAGCTTTTGAATTACTGCTCTTATTGCTATCCCTCATCTGATGTCCATCCAAATAAGCTATTTTTTGTTGTTCTTTAGCAGTCATCCATGAGGGGTTAGAAACTTATGTATGTAGGTGCTTGTTTTTTATGACAAGGATTTAGAAAATTTGCTGGGTGGTTTGCCTTTATAATGATCTGCCCTGAAAAAATGGGGTAAGAGTTAGTATTGCTTAGTTTCAGTAAGTGAGTTTTCATATAGTCTTGTAGAACTCAAAGTGAACTATTAAGAAATACATGTTGAATAAAGAGCTTGTGTATGAACTTGCTAAATTACTTGGAAAAATCAAGACACAGTTCATGTGATCCATGTACTTCCACGTTGTTTAGCTCACAGGATGGCTTCTGTCATCTGTAGTCTTTCAAACTCAATAACTGAATCAAAGAACCAAAAGTCACTCGTAATTAGCCTCGAACTAATATTCATATTTAGCTTAAAGTGTGATTGTCATCTAAGTATGAGTTGTCGTTATCAAAGTTCAACACCGTTGTTCGAGCGCCATATAAGAATCGCAAGTTTGCATCAAGTAATTTGATAGTATAATGAAACACTTGGACTGAAGGAGTATTGTAATATATGAAAATGCTATTCTTAATTGCTCAAATGTAAGATACTCTTTTGTCTATACTTTAATATAAGCGTGGTTTTCCAGAACAGAGGCCACTGTTCCTGTCCTATTTCAATGTTCGGATTCTATGTAAAGCAACTCGTCTTTTGTTTCTTGTAGCTAGTGCTGATGTAGGCACTGTGGTATACAATTACATAACACGATATTGTATTCATATGCACACCTTCACAATTAATACTTTGGAACCATGAATATATTTCGACTGACATGAATTTATTTCACAATAGGTGGGATATGTTTACATATTTTTATTGGATTCATGATGTTAACACTTAACATGAATGTGGGTGGTTGCTATCCTAGTTGTTTGAATTGTTGAAGAAAAATATGTCTTTTTTGTTTTGTTATTGATGCAGTCTCTGTTATGCGACCCAAATCCGAATTCTCCTGCAAATTCTGAAGCTGCTCGGATGTTCAGTGAGAATAAACGAGAATATAATCGCAGAGTTAGAGAAATCGTGGAGCAAAGCTGGACAGCTGATTAACCATGTGGAGTAAATGACTGCGGGCAATTGGAAACAAACTAAGAATTTGCCTGCTGTTTTATCGGCCAACATATGGTGATTTCAGTCCTATTAAGTGTCTATTTACAAAAAACCTGCAAGACTTTTTGCACTTGTATCATGTAAATTAGAATTTATGCTGCACCTACTATTTATTTGCCTTTGGAATTGTGTAATGACTTAATTGCTGAAATGATGTTGGTAACATTCATGCTTCAAATGATTGGCAATTTTCTATTGCTTGTGTGACTAATAAAATTTGAGCTATATAGTTGAGAAACAAGGGTGAATGGACTGTTTATTCGTATTTTCGCTGCAATAATATGAATATCTGATGCCAAAGGGTGCCTTCTGGTATGGTTTTATCAATGAAGGCTAATCCGGGCAACCAAACGGGGCCTAAATAGATGTGAAATCAATTATACCACAATTGGACCTTTTACACGAGGCCTGGGTCAGGTTGGGGTTATTATGTTATAATTATTATCTTATAGGGTGGATAACAAATTCGAATTCTATTTGAATTCGGCCTGATTTCATTGAATTTTAATTCGATCAAAGATTTGATGAAGATTGTTACCTAGAATGAAATTATTTCAATAATTGTCCAAGTATAAAGAATTACAAATAAGAAATCACATCCAAATACTAGTATTAAATTAAAGGGAAACTCATGTTAATGGTACTTCAGCTTAACCAATGATTACCACTACATAAAACCGTAAAGTTCACAAATATATTTCAGGAAAAACGATCCAATCGAATTCAGCAAGATCTGTTAGGCTCGAGAAATTTAAATCCAAGCATGATATCCGATCCAAAACTTTTATTAAACTATCGAGAAAAAAAGTTTCAAAGTCGTTATCTATTATTAAATTAACGTCAATATTCAATTGAAATCATTGGGCATGTATGTCTAGGAGAGTGATTTGAGAGAGTTGTAGAGGTTTATAAAATAATTTCAATTTCCATGATATTATTTATTTAGGTTTTGGGACAGTGGTTTGAGAAATAAAGTAAATGTAATTGTAAATAGTTTAGAATGTAGGCATAAGTGTGAAACTTTACTTCATATGTTATTGGGTAAATTACGAATACCCTCCTCAGGTAAGGCATAATTACAAAAATCACCCTCACGTATTGGGTATTACAAAAATCCCCCTCAAGTTTGTCACCTTCTTACAATTAACCCCTTGCCCCTAAAATATTCCAAGTTTGCCCTTGGGTGTTATTTGTATTGTTTGTAATGTCTTATTAATGTTAAAACGTGGGATCTAATTATTATATCTTATAAATTAGAAAAAAAGATAATTATATATTTACAACTAGAATAATTGATAAAATTTATAATTGCCCAAGTTTTAATAAAATTGCAAAAAAAAAGGGTATTTATATATTTATTAGCAATTTTAAATTGTATAATATTAAATTAAATAGAATTTTAATAATATACTTTATAAGTATGAATTGTTTACACATTAGTTAAATGAATTTATTTTATAAATTAATAAATTTAATAAATTATATTGTATTATAACTAAGATATTTCAATTTGTTAAAGTTTACATTGTATAATAAATTGAAATATTTATTGAAATTTATGAGAAAATATAAATTATTCTCATAAATTATATCAATTATTTTGGTGGTATATATATGATTAATATTTTTATATTTACAAGATATAACAAGTAACACCCAATTTTTAAAATTTATAACATATTAGGGAAAATTGCAAAATTGGTCCCGTAACTATTGCTCGCTGGCAAAAAAGTCATGTAACTTTTCGGGCTGGCAAAAACATCCTGTAACTATTATATTTTGGCAAATTAGTTCTATTTTAGCCCGAACTGCCAACGTATCTGCCAAGTAACGCCCCTTTGCTGACCTGGAAAGTAAAACCCCCTTGTTGACATGGAAAAATAGCAAAAATGGTTCCATAACTAAAGATAACTAGCAAAAAAGTCCTTTAACTTTTTGGGTTGGCAAAAATGTCCTATAATTAAAATTATTTCAGCAGTTTAGTCCTATTTGGTCCAAATTGTGATTTTTTTTTCCACTCATTTCAAACGAAAAATTAACCATATCTAACATACATTAACTTAGAAGTAATTTAGACTTATGATAATATTGAAAGGCTCTTTATCACATTGCACCAAGGCACATATTGAACAAGAATAAATCTTCGACAATTAAAAAAAAATCCCAGATTATCGAATAACGATGACAAAATCAGCTGCAATTAAGTTCAACATTTTGTTCAAAAGTAGTTACATGTAATCTCAAAATAACATCAAAACCAAAAAGTTCAAAATACTTGTAAGCTCAAAATTACATCAAGGGGGTTTTACTTTCCAGGTCAGCAAAGGGGCGTGACTTGGCAGATACGTTGGCAGTTCGGGCTAAAATACCAAAATATAATTGTTACAGGATGTTTTTGCTAGCCCGAAAAGTTACAGGACTTTTTTGCCAGCAAGCAATAGTTGCGGGACCAATTTTGCAATTTTCCCAACATTTTACAAACATTACAAATAACTTTCAAGGACAAAATTGGAACATTTTAGGGACAAGGGGTTAATTGTAAGAAGGTGACAAACTTGATGAGGATTTTTGTAATATCCAATATGTGAGGGTGATTTTTGTAATTCGACCTTACCTGAGGGGGGAATTCGTAATTTACCCTATGTTATTTTGTGTCAAATTAAAGTTGAGTAAGAGAATTTTTTTCTTGATAATTTAATAAAAGTTGTGATTTAATTGCTGAAGTTTTATGGAGAAAAAAATATAATAGACATCAAATCAATAATTTTATAAATGCTAAATATACGTGACAGATATAAAATCAATAATTTTACAGATTTTAAATAAAGCTGGATAGGATAATTTATTATTTGGGCTTATCCAAATTCTATGGGGTTTGGCCCATTTTCATACAAACCCAATGTGAACCATCTTCACACAGACCAAATGTGCGTAAACCGCAGAGCCTCTTTTCTAACATTATGTTATAATGGCAATTGTGTAAAAAAATCATATGATGAATGTATACCGGCAGACAAACACAAGTCACAACCGAACAAAGCCAATCAAGAACAAATAGACTTGAAAATTCCAAGTTTCACACACCATTCCAAACTTAAACATGTCACACCAGGTATTCTGTAGCTATACAGTTAAAAGAACCAAACATAAATACAATCTATTATTCATCAACTTTTATGCTTCTTTAAACATCAGCCAAAGTGCTCTCTTCAATCTGCAGCGCATCCTAAGAAAATGAAAAGAAGCAAAATTACACGATCTTATCAATATTCAACTATATATAATATAAGATGTAGAATGACTAAAATCAAGATGATAGTACTCATGTAGGTTAAAATGATTGAAACATATTGTTATCTGAAGATCCCTTTACCATGTTTTCCTTGTTTTCTTGAGGAGCTTCCTCTGGTTCAGCCTTGATAGGACCTGCGATATTAATAGAATAGCCAACTCTAAGTATTAGAGTAACTTCAGAAATTGAAATACCAACTTGAATAGAATTAATGAACCCACCTTCTTCAGGAGCAGCAGTTTTATTTCCCTGCTTCTTCGATGGTTCTTGCTTTATTGGTTTTCGTGGTTTCTTTTGAGTACTGCGGCCCCTGACTTCCGAACTAGACTTTAAGCTTGCAGCATTCTTGGTTGATCTGGTCTTTTTAGCAGAATCACCATTCTTACTAGTTTTGCTAATAGGTTTCTTCACTTGGTGGATTTCATCAGCTCCTACATCCAATGTCTTTGGTTTCAACTTCTCAGCATCTGTTACAGAAGAAGAGGAGCTACCAATATCATCATCCGATAACTGATTGCCTTCGGCAGGCACTTGAGAGACCTGTGACTGCTCAGTATTCTCAGAAATCTTGTATCTCTCAAACAGCTCTTTAATAACTTCTCCAAGTTCAGAAAGGTTGTAACGGTTCACATATGATCTTAGCTCATCACTCATCCTCTGTATGGGCTGTATAAGATTTGAAATCAGTAATGATCATATCATAAAGATCAAACATCTTGCTTAGCAAATCAAAAGAAAAAAGCAAATGCTTAACTTGGCAGTTTTGGACTTGAATAGATGAAGCAAAATCAAGTCTAAAGTCCAAATTGTATTTCCTTTTAAAAATATGAATTGACTGAATAGCTTAAATATTGATCCCATACCTCACATCCAGCCTCTAAGGCGAGTTTAAAGAACCCAAGTGAAATTGAGTGCTTAGCAGCAGATTCAGAGAGCTTAATCTGAGATAGCCAATAAGATGCTGATGACAGAACACAGAACTTTTTCCTATTAGATGACTTTGAAATATCAGAAACAGGTGTATCACTTTTTCCCTGAGTGCCAGTAGTCCTTTTTGCCTCAGAAATCGGAGTAATATTGCCAAAAGGTTTTGGAGCAGGGCTGACATTGGACTTGGAAGGAATCGAAAAGCGCCTGGGTGGCTTGGCAGACTTCTCCTTGCTGGAAACATCAAGAACACCCACACTCTTACTTACGCTTGATGCAGCCTTTCCCCTATTCATCAACATCAAGAAGTCAACATACATGCTTCAATAAACATACAGCCAACAGCCAGAACCCAGCACCACATAAAGAAAACATATGCATCCCCTCAATAAGTAATCAAATGAGGGAAATAGATTTAACAGAAAAACAATTTCATTCTTCAATGGTAATTATTAAGAGCATTATATTTAAATATTAAGGACACTCCACATGATAACATTTCTCAACTTTCCTTCTAGTTAATTGAATTTACAAAGATAAACAATCAGTCTTATCAATTACGAGCTTTATATTTCTAAACTCCAAACTATGATTTTCCTGTATTCATTGGTTTTTTTTTTTTGCTGCAAATAAAATCCAATGAATTACAAACAAATTACATTTACATTTTCATTCAACAAGGTCACAAATATTACTATATTTCAGATGTAACCACAAAAGAGAGTAATCAAGGGAGAACATCAACAAAACCCAGACTAATTTCTACTTAATTTGTCTCATAATCTGATTTCATAATTCAATATCAAAATTGTGAAAAATAGCTAACAGAGCAATTCACTTTATTCAAAGATACTGTCAATGAATTAAATCATTATAATCATACGACCACACACAAAAACGAACTAATACATAACCGCAAAATAATCAAAAAAACCTTTTCAAAGCAGAGGCGGAGTTTGAGGAATCTGCCAGCGGCTGCTTCTCTTCCTTGGGTTTTGCAGCAGATCGGAGCGGGTACCTAAGCAGCCTTGACGTAGATCTATCTACTTTAAATAAAACAACAATTAATTGCTAACCTAAAAAAAAATTTGAAAAATCGGAAGGATTTTCGAAAATTTTACCGGAGGCAGAGGATTGATCTTTGACGGCAGGATCCTCCATCGCAGCAGACATTTCTCTACAGAATTTCTCAGCGGATAAAGAATCAAAACGGAGATTTATGAAATTGTAGAGTAAAAATAGAAACTGCGTTGGCTTGTTATTGTATTTATACAGTTGATATTGGAAGAAATATGAATGGGCGGGAAAACCGTTAGGGCTTACTTAAAAAGAAAAAAAAATAGATTAAATTACAAAATGAAAAAAGGAAGGCTTGTGGGTCCCGGCAATTTAGACGCTCTTATTTCGAATTTCGAATTTCGAATTGAAAAGTTTTGTTGCCAACTGCATCTTAGTTTAATTTGGTCCTATCCAAAATAAAATGAAAATTTAAATGTATACAACTACATTACTAAAGTTGTCATGTACAGGAAAAAAAGTAATTAAAAATCCCACATATATGCCTGATGTTATGATTTCAATTATTTAATAAAGATGATATTCAATAGTACCCCTAACTTTTTCTTAGCTAATAGATCTTATCAATTTTAAGAAAATGAGCTCAAGTGGGTCATAGAAGAACAAGTATGGCCACTATATTATAGTAAAGCTCGTTTGGTGAAATTCGTTTGAACTCGATTCAGTATGTATACATATTAAATAGTTTTTAACAATGTTTGTTGTTTGTTAACTTTTTAAATTATGTTCAAACTTAATACAATAAGCCGGAAGATTGATAAAATATATATAAAATGGTCAATTTTATTTTACCCCTTCAAACATAATCATTGCACAATTCGCCTCTCCAACTATCAACTTTGGTTCAAGTATGGACCATGTGCTATTAACTTTCTTCTATACCTATGGATTGTTATGACTTTCTCATCTACTAGTTTTTATGATAGTAATAATGAAATCCTTTTAAAAAAACTTAAACTTCATAAGAAAATCAAGTTAAATTTTAACAATATTTCGACTTGATGCAAGAGGTTGCAAAGTTCTAGAAATATTGTCAAAAAGCACTATTTTATCTCTTGTTTTTCACAATGCTAGTTTAATACCATTTCATTATTAATTACATGTCGTTTAAGGTTGTTGCAAGAGGATTAAGGAAAATACTAATTATCTAAAATTTAGGAGAATAAATTATGGTACAAATCTACCCTTGAAAAACGAAAGTATTTAAAATATTTAGAAGCACAATCATAAATGAGAAAGGGTAAATTTGTCATATTTAAGTTTCTCTTGAATTTTGAAACGACATTTTATTATGAATATTTCATTTTAGTAAAATGATATTTATTTAGGAATGGTGCAGGTCGTATCTCATTTGGCTCCTCCTCCAAGAATTTGATAACCTCACTTCAACATATTCACTTTTGTAGGCAGATCAAAAAAATGCGCTAATTGAGTCGCCTCGCTTAGTTCACGATAGCGCCAGATGGCGCGCGCTAATTGAAAAGCGGTTGTGCAAGGCGCATCGACACGATGTTACTGGGCTATAATAGCACGCCATAGCGCACTATTTGTGATGTTGACTACCTTGTTCATGATACACCAGTCATAAAAGTTTAATTTGAGATTCCTTGTAAAAAAAGCTCAAATGACACAGTCTTCCGAATCTAATTAATTTGCAAAAAATTCAATAGCTCCAGTAGTTTTTTCTCCAAATTTGTAAACATACAATACACTTCAAACCTAAACACAAGAATATCAACGTCGAAAACTAAAAACCCAAATTTCTAATTGAATCGTAATAAACTGTTTACTTATACTTAAACAATAAATAACAAACAACAACAACATAAAAATTCTTTCTTCAAAATGTTCATGATACACCAATTATAAAGATAATTTGAATTTCTTTGTAAAAATAGAACAAAAATAGCTCAAATGACACAAAATTCGGAAAAAATCTAATTAATATGCAAATAATTCAATAGCTCCAGTAATGTTTTTCTCCAAAATTGTAAACATACAATCCACTTCATACCTAAACACAAGAACACCAAACTCTTAAAATATAAACCCAAACTCTACTTGAATTGTGATTAATTGTTTACTTTCACTTAAACAACAAACAACAACATAAAAGTTCTTCTTCAAAAGATCTAGGATCTTTTCAGTTCTGAGAAGATAAACTACGATACTAATTTCCACAAGCACAAGCAAAACAATGAGGCACTTATTATGTGGTTCAACGACAATCTCATCAACCTGACGCGAGATTCTGTCCATCATATAATCCTGCTTGTGTAGAGGAAGACCAACCTTGGAAATCATGCTAGAAATCTTGTCCTTTGACAAGTTTTGTCGCTCCAACCTAGGGCATGACTCCCAAAACGTTAGACATTTGTATACTCTACTCATAAAACTTCTTTTTCCATGTCATTTTTGGTCATAATCATAAAAAAAGTGGGTAGGTTTTTTCAAAAATTTAAAATTAAAATAAAAAAAGAAAGAAAAAATAAAAAAGAGTTCTACCTAATTACTAATAGCTCAATTATTTTGTTAAGATAAAAAATGTGCCAAAATTTTAAGTCAGGATGAAAAATGCAAAAAGTTTATATTTTAAGTTGCAAAGTGGCAATATTTTATATTTATAGGGTGCAAGTGCAAAAAAAAAATTATATTTCTAGTGTGCAAAGCGCCAAAAAGTATTCAAAATTGACTATTATACCCTTTCACCAACAAATTTTCTCACAAGAACACACACTAGGGTGCAAAGTGCCAAATAATTATATTTCCACGGTGAGAAGTGCCAAGACTTTTAAGTCAGGGTGCAAAATATCAAAATCATATATTTTCAGGCTATAAAGTGCCTAAAATCCATTTTATTTCCTTTAAAATTCATGTAAAAATTATTTATTAAGAATATTTTATTTTTAGGTTTTAAATTTCAATCATTACACCACCAACATGTGATTGGTCTAGTGGAAGAGACTAGTCACTACAAAGTAGCGGACTCATGTTCGAATCCCTGTTGGGAGAGGTACCTACATTAATGTGCCCAACCAGCCTCGAAAGGGATTAAACCCTTGGGAAAAAAAATAATTACACCTTCCTTATCTTTTCACGTGGCTTTAGTATCTGAAATTTGAATTCAAACATAAAACTCAGATAAATTTAGCAACAAGAATTTAATTAAAAGTTACAAAAGTAAGATATCAACAAGATTTAATATATTCAACATAAAAATTACCAATCATCATCAGTTGTTGTTTTTTCATTGTATAAAATTTATATGCAACGACTAACGTTTACAGAATAAGAAATATATAGTCAATGGCTCTTACAAAGCAACTATTTATGATTAATGAATAACTTTTACCTGAAAAATGACTAACAATAAACTACTAAAGAATATTGACTAGTAAACGTTACCGATTAAGCATTAATGACAAAATGATAGTTTTTACCTAAAGAATGACTAATTAACGAATGTATAATCAATGATTGTTGACAATTAACGACAAACGATTAACGGGCTAATGGAAAAAAAAAATTCATGAATATAGTCATTATCCTACTAGGCTCCTTATCTTTATCAACTACTTTATAGAGTTCAAGGGAAAAAATATTGTATCTCATGGAATCATGTTTTCAACTAGCAGTCCAATAGTAATTTTTCCTCATCGAGGCCATTAAAATTCGGTCATTTAAAAAAATATCTAATAAATATAATGATTTTAATGAATTTTATATTTGGATAAACAAAATGTTTACTTGGGTCTTTTAGATTGATAAATTTTGTAAACACAACTTCTGTGTAGTTTTTAGAACATTTTCAGCAAATAAAGAAACTGTTTCTAACCATAACTAATCATTCCAAAGTTCTTTTGAAATTTTATTGTTAAACTTAATTAGCAATAGAAATCATAAATTCATTGATAATTTAATGTTAAGATAAATATATGTGTATACATATTCATTTGTTGATGTTTTTTTTTATGAATTACTAGATGTAAATTTTTAACGAAATTATATTCAAGAGTTTTAATTAAACAAATTATCATTACCATTTTTAAGAAAAATTATAAAAACCATAATATTCATTTGTTCACCTTTAGTGCCCCATGCTGTTATATATACACGTGCATGAACATGCATTTGATCTGCTCGGTTTTTATGCTTAAATATCACAATTTTAATCCTAGTTATATTCTATATTTTCTAGCAAATTTTCAAGTTAGTTTTTTACAATGAATTATTAATAGCTAGATTAATAAGAATAAGAAGAATCCTTTTAGATTCGAGAAACGACACGTTGTTGTTGGGCTATAACGAATAGCACGTCATAGAGCTCTATTTGTGATTTTGACTACATACAATGTTCATGATACACCAATAATAAAGTTTAATTTGAGATTTCTTGTAAATAAAGCTCAAATGACAAAAAATTCGAAAAGAATCTAATTAGTCAGTAAGTAATTAAATAGCTCCAATAATATTTTTTCTCCAAAATTCTAAACATTCAATCCACTTCAAACCTAAATACAAAAACACCAAACTCGAAGAACAAAATCTCAAACTTAAACTGGAATCATAATTAATTGTCTACTTAAACAACAAAATAAAAATTATTCATCAAAAGATCTAGGATTTCTTCAATTCTGAGAAGTCTCACTACAAAGACAAATTACAAAACTAATTTCTACGAGCACGGGCAAAACCTTGAGGCCCTTATTTTGTGGTGCAACAACAATCTCATCGACCTTACGCGAGATTCTGTCCACCATGTAATCTTGTTTGTGTAGAGGAACACCAACCTTGAAAAGCATGCTAGAAATCTTGTCTTTTGACAAGTTTTGTCGCTCAATCCTAGGGCATGGCTCTCAAAATATTTGAGAATTTGTAGAATGGACTTTTAAAAGTTCTTTTTCAATGTCCTTCTCTACGTCATAATCATAAAAAAAAAGGGTAGGTTTTTTCAATGTTGATTGAAATGAAGAACAAATAAGAGCTATCTTTAGTTGAAGGGATGTTTTTGGGTATTTCGAGATAATCAGCTTGCCATATATCGCAATTATCATCAACTGGTGTGTGACAATCCATTAAGAAATTAAGAATTGAATATAAAAGGCTTAACTTGATAAAGAGGCTAGGTAATTGGCGCGAAAGAAGTTTATTTCAGATAGATTTGAATAGAGGTCCGACGTGTTTATATAGGCAGTTTGTTCAAGGTTTGTGAGATTTATTTCCATTATAATTCATGGGAATTATTAATTAAGAATCTCTTATTTTTAGATTCTAAATTTCAATCATTACGCTTTCCTTATCTCTTCATGTGGCTTTAATATTTGAAATTTGAATTCAAATATACAACTCAGATAAATTTAACAATAATAATTCAATTAAAAAAATAAGGTACCAACAATATTAAATATTTTCAACCTAAAACTAACAAGTCATCATTCCTTGTTGTTTTCACCTGATGAAATAAATATGCGACGATTAACGATTACTGACTATAGAATATATAGTCAATGGCTCTTACAAAGTAACGATTTATGATTAACAAATAACTTTTACTTGGACAATGACTAATGATAAACGACCAATGAATTTTAAGTAGTAACCGTTACCGATTAAGCATTAATGGCTAAAGGATAGTTTTTACCTAGACTAACGCCAACAAATGTATAATAAATTATTGTTTACAATTAGTGACTAACGACTAACGAATTATAAAACATTTATCTTAGCAAACTCTATCCAAGTCAGTCTGACTCAAAGTTCTTATCAAGAGCTTCTTATCCAGAGGTCACAAGTCCAAAAGAAAAGCAACCTGATTACAGAAAAAGCAATTTGGTTGCACTAGATCAAATATAATAAAATTTATTCAAAATGACATTTTGGAAAAGATTATCGATAACCAAATGTTTAATGGCACTTACCATCCTCTTTACCAATATAATGAAATTTTGAAAGTATGAAAGTATGAACATTACTTTAGTGTCGTTTCATTATTTTTCCAAGCAACCTTATATAGCAATTTACCTTCCTAAAATATATTTATGAACAATCTCGCTTCATATTTATAATATAAAAAATGAGTTATATATGCATTGTGAAATAAAAGATCAGACCAGACGCGAGTTTCTGTCTACCATGTAATTCTGCTTGTGTAGAGGCACACCAACCTCGGAAAGCATGCTAGAAATCTTGTCGTTTGGCATGTTTTGTCGCTCCAACCTAAGGCATGACTCCCAAAATGTAAGAGAATTTCTAGTGTGCAAAGCGCCAAAAAGTATTCAAAATTGACTATTATACCCTTTCACCAACAAAATTTCTCACTAGAACACACACTCGGGTGCAAAGTGCCAAATAATTATATTTCCACGGTGCGAAGTGTCAAAACTTTTAAGTCAGGCTGCAAAATATCAAAATTCTATATTTTCAGGGTGTAAAGTGCCTAAAATCCATTTTATTTCCTTTAAAATTCATGTGAAAATTATTTATTAAGAATCTTTTATTTTTAGGTTTTAAATTTCAAACATTACACCTTCCTTATCTCTTCACGTGGCTTTCGTATCTGAAATTTGAATTCAAACATAAAACTCAGATAAATTTAACAATAAGAATTTAATTACAAGTTACAAAAATAAGGTATCAACAATATTTAATATATTCATCATAAAAATTACAAGTCATCATCCGTTGTTGTTTTTTCATTGTATAAAATTTATATGCAACGACTAACGATTACAGAATAAGGAATATATAGTCAATGGCTCTTACAAAGTAACTATTTATGATTAATGAATAACTTTTATCTGAAAAATGACTAGCGATAAACTACTAAAGAATATTGACCAGTAACCGTTACCGATTAAGCATTAACAAAATGATAGTTTTTACCTAAAAAATGACTAATTAACGAATGTATAATCAATGATTGTTGACAATTAAAGACAAAAGATTAACGGACTAATGGAAAAAAATTAAAAATAATTTTTTTCGTGAATATAGTCATTATCCTACTAGGCTCCTTATCTTTATCAACTACTTTATATAGTTCAAGGAGAAAAAAGTAAATATTGTATCTCATGGAGTCATGTTTTCAACTAGCAGTCCAATAGTAACTTTTCCACATCGAGGCCATTAAAATTCGGTCATTTAAAAAAAATATCTAATAAATATAATGATTTCAATGAATTTTATTATTTGGATAGAAAAATGTTTACTTGGATCTTTTAGATTGATAAATTTTACAAACACACCTTCTGTGTAGTTTTTAGAAAATTTTCAGCAAATAAAGAAACTTTTTCTAACCATAACTAATCATTCCAAAGTTCTTTTGAAATTTTATTGTTAAACTTAATTCGCAATAGAAAATCATAAATTCATTGATAATTTAATGCTATGATAAATATATGTGTTTACATATTCATTTGTTGATGTTTTTTATATAAATTACTAGATGTAAAATTTTAACGAAATTATATTCAAGAGTTTTAATTAAACAAATTATCATTACCATTTTCAATAAAAATTAGTTCCCCTTTAGTGCCCATGCTGTTATAAATTCACGTGCTTTAAAATACATTTGGTATGCTCGATTTTATGCTTAAAGATCACAATTTTAATCCTAGTTATATTCTATATTTTTTAGCAAATTTTCAAGTTAGTTTTTGACAACGAATTATTAATAGCTAGATTAATAAGAATAAGAAGAATCCTTTTAGATTCGAGAAACGACACGTTGTTGTTGGGCTATACCGAATAGCAACTCATAGTGCACTATTTGTGTTCTGACTACGTACACTGTTCATGATACATCTATAATAAAGTTTAATTTGAGATTCCTTGTAAAAAAAGCTCAAATGACATAAAATTCGGAAATAATCTAATTAATCAGTAAATAATTAAATAGCTCTAGTAATATTTTTTCTC